>KK113895.1:0-35824 GCA_000611955.2 Stegodyphus mimosarum
TTTCTGTGCATATTATTATGAATCTTCCTGCTTGTGCTTTGGAATTTTTAGAAACATTTAAAGGTCTTCTTGATGGACATGAATTGAAGACCATCAAAATGCCAAAAATATACTGTTATTTCTTTTTGAAAAAGGATGAAAAAGTTTCTGACATTTTACAAAATTATTTTGCTGATGATTTTCAAAAACATTTAGAAATAACTCCTGTTAGAGTTGTTGCTCCAAACAAAAGAATGATGCGAATTACTTATGCAATTCCAGAATCAGTTTTGTTTTATTCAAATGAAATTGATTGTTCTGAACCTGTAACAAAGAAAATTAAAGTATAATTTTTTATTTATTTTGCTGTGTTATTTTCTGTGTTTTTATTTCTTTATTAAGCTTAAAGTAATGGCAGATGTCAGTGTTCTTAACTACATAATTATATTTCTTTGCTGTTATACCTATTTAAGAATACTATTAAATACTGAAGTCTTCATAAGAATAAAATTTAAATAGCTGAAACATCTGGCTTGAATACGTTTTGTCTTTCTTTTGGACTGTTACTGCATATTAATGATTAACAGTACTGTATTTCAATATATCAAAAAGGACATCAACTTAAAATTATTGACAGTACAAGGTCATTTTTACCACTGCTTTCACTTTCTTTGTGTTAAAAAGAGAGAGATGATGATAATGATGATAAATATTTTTTTAAAAAGTTTAATTTTTTATAGCAATGGTAGACAAATATTACAAAATTTCATTAACTTAATAGGAGAAGAATTCTGAACTTTTGTTAACTTGAAAGAGTAATCCCTCCCTTTAAAATGTACTTGAATATCCTCATATTGAAAAAAGAAATTTTAAAATGTTTATATTTATTTATTTTGAGAGAGGTACAAGTAAGATCTTTTAACATTGAATTTTAAATTAAGAAGGGGCAATGGTTGACTTTTTAATTGATTGATAAAGAATGATATTAATTGGAATAAGTTGCAAAATCTTCAAAGGTACTCTAAAACAGTGGTTCTCAATCTATTTTGCTCCATGCGTGCCTTTCACCGTTGCTAGATCATCATCCTTCTCTCTTTTCCAAAACAAAAAATACATAATTATTTAGATTTGAATTATTTTTCAACATATTTTATAAGTTAAACTGCAAAGGTATAGAAAATCTGATAAATACAAAAGCTGTAACAATACCTTTTTATATTCATAACTAAAACTAAATACGTAACAGCTAAATAAAAGACTCACTGCATCCCTGCCTGAAACTATGAAATTCCCTCGGTTCAGAACCCCTGCTATAGATAATATTAAAAATTTTTATCATAGATTGCAAACTTTTTAATACAAATGGGCACTGTTTAAAAAAGTTTTAAAATAACTCTGCATCTATTCACAGTTTTGAACTATTTGTCCATAACAACTCATAAGTTAATTTGTTTAGCATTGTGTATTTTTAAGTGAGTAGAATTATTTCCAATGTTTTTTACTATTGCTTTGCTTTTGATGACTAAATTGCTTAATCAAGAACACTTCATCAATCTTTCGCCTAATTTATAATTGAAATTTCACACAGAAAATAAAAGGTATTTATTAGTAAATCTTCAACTTTTCAGTTTCATAAATATTTTATAATGTATGCTATTTATCATGTCTTTACTGCATCTTATGCCTTTAATTTATAATTAGTATGTTGATTGTCATGTGAAATGGATATTGCTTGTACAACACAAACATGACTATAGTGTGAGACATTTTTCTATAGTAAGATGATTTTCAGAATTCCCTGCATTCTGGCTGTGTTTTCAATGATTTCAGTTTCTTCATTTATATTTCTACTTTCAAGATTACTTATTAAATTAATACATATTGGCTATTAATGATAAGATTATATCTTTTTGAATAACTGCTGTAAAGTGTAAATAAACTCTGACTAAAACCAAACATATTGGTAATGTAAGGAATAGCATGATACCAAATGAACTTGTGATAAGAATATATCAATCATGATATTGTGCTATCTGTTTATTGATTTGCATTTTCAATTTGGAAAGCTATCTATCTTTCAGGATCTTTTGCGAAATAGTGCTGCACTACAAAATATCAAGTATGTTTTTTGTTGTTGTTTGTCTGCATCCTTTCAGAAGTTGTAAGATTCTGACACTGACTTGCCTGTCGACATTCTTTCAGAAGTTGTAATTATGTATTAAATGAGCAGATTCGTGCATATATTTTTCACGAATATCAAGAGTTCAAGACTGTAAGAGTTCCCCCCCTTCCTTATGAATACTGTTTTTTTCTGTCTGCCAAAATAAGTAGCTAAAAATGTGTGAATTATCTCTTCAATTTTTCAAGGTTGGTGAATTTTAATTATGTCAAAGCATTCGAGGGCTGGCAAAATTGTTTTAAATACTGTACTAAAACTATATGAAATTCCTTGCCTATGTGTATATTAAATAATTTGTGCTGTAAAAACAATGAATAAATTGCCGATTTATCGTTTACCTTAGTCAGTCAGGTTTTCGTGGATGTTTACAACATTTGGCAACAAATCGCACTTTCTTAAGCCTCGAATTGCACCAACACCATTCACTTTCTCTCCAAAGACAAACGGCAAATTATTTTGTTTCAAGTAACAATTTAACATTTTCTTCATAATTCTGCCCAGGATACTTATAAGAAAGGCACATCCATTGTTTACTATTCATTTTGCATTTTAGTACAATGATAGTAACTGACTTCTTCCATTGTGAATGGATTGCTTCAGAGACCCAAGTATGGTCAGTTATCTTTAAAAGTAGTTATCTTGCATGCTCACCTAAGTTCTAAAAGTTAGACATGAATAAGCTTTTGAAAAAAAATCGAAGCACCATGAAGGAAGTGGTTGTTTTTGATGAAATTCAGTATCTGTATAGCTGATACACATATAATAAAATGATTTAAAGAAATCAAGGTCATGGTACCTGTTCACGGCTCACAATCTCCCATTGAGTGTTCAAATTACTAGTTGGTTGAACTGCCCCTGGCAGCAATGCGTGCTTGAATTCGTCGAGGCAAGGAGTGGTAGAGGTTCCTAATGTCATCCTGCGACAGCTTCTGCAAGGCATTCATCAGTTGTCGCTCCAGATCTGCGATGTTTTGTGGTACCCAAATATGGCGGCCTATCATGTCCCAGACATGCTCGATTGGTGAATGGTCTGTTGACCTTTCACCAACCTTGAAGTAAGAGTATCAACCGCACGGAGACAGTCTAGAGATAATCGAGCGGTATGTGGCCTGGCATTATCTTGTTGGAAAATGTCCCCAAAATAACGTGCCATGAAGCGTAATGCAACCGGCCGCAGGATGGTATCAACATATCGTTGAGCTGTTCAAGATGTACGTTGGATAACTACAGATGACCTGCTGTCATAAGAAATAGCGCCCCACACTATCACACCAGGGGTTATGGCTGTATGCTTTAGTAAAACAAGGCTGATTGGGACCGCTGGCGCCGTCCTCTCCAGACACGGAAAACGGTGGTCATCTGCTTCAAGACTGAAGCAGGATTCATCGCTGAGCACCATACGATGCCAGTCCGATGGGAGCCATGATGATCGGCTGCGACACCACTCCAGACGACTCCACCGATGTTGTGGGTTAAAGGCAAACGTCTTAAAGGCCTTTGTGAGCTAACCTCGCCTCAGACAAGCGCCGTGAGATGGTGGGTGGTACCACGGGAGGTATAAACGTGGGTGAAATGCGTTGGATAGTCGACAATGATACCGTTGGGGCGGTTCGGGCCTGGCGAACAGTCATCCTATCGTGCCTCGCATTTCGTCGGCAATTTCCTTGTAGCAACCATTGCTGCCAGCATCTCTGCACAGCTGTGTCTGTATGCTGCAGGTGGCGGCCTGTTCGGTATGACCACAGAACTTCACGCAACCCTACGATGAAACCACGTTCGAAGTCATTTAGTTGTCTGTAAGGTCTTCGATATCGTCGTAATGGCATCTTTAGTTGCTTCTTTACGGAATTACAATGGCAGCAACAAAAAAAGATACATTTTCCGCCTCTGTTACTGGTTTTATACGTTGGGAAATGCGCGCTATGATCGCAATTCCTGTTCATTTGCCTTGAAACGTTGATCATTTGCATGTTCGGTCAAGATGTTTTTGCATACCAAATTTAGTCAAGATCGCAAAGCCCTTCTTGGAACTTCGATTTTTTTGTAAAAGAGTGTGATTCTCTTCTGAGCATTTTCCTGTATTTAAAGTCTTCTAACATATCTAGTTAAATAAAAGACGAATTGAAAACTGCACCATCTTATTTCCTTTAAGTTTTGCCACAGATATTTATAAATTTGTATTCTATAGGTTTTGAATATTTTCCCAGCAAAAGCTTCTTTTCTTTGAAAAAGATAAAAATTTTGACTAAATCGCTTTCACTTTCAGATGTAAAAACCCCTTATTAAAGTGTAGCAATTATGTTATAAGTATTAAATATTTGCCTCGTACATGCTAAGAATTTATCATTTCTTAATTTATGTTTTATAGTTGATATTCGATACAACATTATAGAAGTGATTCTATCAAACTAGCTTAATGTCATATTCTTGTAGTCTCTGGATTTATCTGGTTACCTGACTATCGGGAATTCAGAACATGCCATCGAAGTGTATTCAAGGACAAGTTTTTAAACGTAATGTGGCACAGATATTTTTCAAATCGGCAAAAAGCATACCATAATATCGTCAAGGTGATACACAACTCTAATGTTGTGTAACATTGAGTAAACAACAGTGATTAAGAAAGAAATGCAAAAGACTTTTATTCGAAAGGAGACTATGAACACAGAAGGCAAGAAAAACGAAATCACACCATCTGCGACGCAAGATTTGCACTGTCTTTTCATGCTCAATGCAAAATTGTTGACGAAATTTTAAGATACTTTGGCGCAGTTCCAAAATTGTTACTGACGCCTGGTGACGTGCTACCATGTGTCTTCCTAGAATATTCACTTGCATTGGACTGAATGTGGTCCGAAAATCGTACAAGCTAATCTACGCGCAAATATCTTCACTTTGCAACAGCTCACTCACAATCAGTGTACAGCAGACATGGCTAAACTGCGGCTTGCGAGCTACTTGCGATCCTTTGCCGTCTGATATGCGACTTGTTTTGAATAAATTGAACTCGTAGTTTAATTTCGTAATACAAATCGAATTTGAAATAGACATGAAGCAGTGCTTCCTTTTTTTTTTTTTTATTAATCGCTAATTTAATTTTTGGTATTATGTACGTAAAAATTTGTTAGATTTCAAACTGTCCACTGCTGGCTTACTATCGGAATAACAAATACGTAAAATTAAACGTAACAGTACGTAAATTACAAATAATTTCATTTTTGATAATTACTATTCCGGTGTTACTTTTTGAGTAGGTTATGGCCATCGGAATACACCTAATACGAAGTTATCTAAAACTCAATGCTAATATTTTTATTTAATTATTCTCCCTAATATTTTTTCTCTCAAGTTAATTTTACTTCAGGTGGTATCTGTTGTTACATTTCCGTGTGATCCCATTGTTCACAACAGTTGTGATCCACTTAGCAGAATTGCTATTCGTTGGAGGATTCGTTCGAACTTTTGTTCAGTCATTGAATGGCGTGAGTAGCTGCTGAAGAAACCTGTTTCGCCTTGCAATCCATACAGAGCTCTTTTAATCTGTGGAAGAATTTTACTACGATTTTATTTTTGGTGTGTGAACATTCAGCCTCTTACTTGTGTAAGAAATTTATCTCAAAATTCTGCGGAACTTCTTCAAAATTAATTTCCTATCCCTAAGCAAGTCAGACATTTTTATGCAATTGCTTCATATACACTCATGTCCATAAGTTAAGGATAATTCGGAGTCACGCGGAAATCGAACTGTAAAATAAATCTATCACCTGTAAAATCACTACACACATCTTCAAGAATCATATGCAAATTTTAGGAAGTAACCAGATGACACCGATGGTACGTCACACTGACGAGAGTGATATATAAGAAATACAGGCAAAGAAGTAAAATTGTTCTCAGGCGCTTTATAAGCATTTCAGTGCAATAACCGAGTAGTTATGACACAAAGGACGCATTTGGGTGATTTTTATGTGATAGAATTATCGGCCATCTGGAATGTGGGCGTACCCAACTGGAAGCATCAGACGAACTTGGAATTGCCCAGAGTGTCATCTCCGCAACGATTCCAAGATAATGGTGATGTGAGTAGACGTTACAGCACAGGTCGCCCCAGAGTTACAACGCCGAATGAGGATCGGTATTTGGCAGTTGCTGCCAAAAGAAACAGGCGGAGCCTCAGACCTCTCTCGTCAGCTCTCTTCAGCCACTAGTACGACAATTTCAAGGCAGACCGTGTACAGACGCTTAGGGCAGATTGGTCTATATGCTCGTAGACCTGTCAGATGCGTTCCACTTACTGCAACTCACTGTCGCCTGCGGTTAGCCTGGAGTAGAGAGCATGCATTGTGGACACCGCAACAGTGGGCTTGTGTGATGTTTTCCGACGAGTCCAGGTTTAGCTTGCAGGCTGATTCTCGCCGGACTTTCATATGGAGAGCTCCAGATACCCGTTACCACCAAGAAAACATCATTGAACGACACCGTTACGGTGGTGCAGGAGTGCTCGTTTGGGGTGGAATTATTCTGGGTTCCAGAACTGACCTGCATGTTCAAATTGGAACCATGACAAGCCAAATCTATCGGGACGTCATTCTGGAACAACATGTACGTTTGTTTCGGGGCGCCATGGGCGCACAATTTGTGTTTATGGATGACAACGCCCGTCCTCACCGTGCAAACATCGTAAGCGAATGCCTTCAATCGGAGGATATCACCCGTATGGACTGGCCAGCATTCTCACCGGACTTGAATCCAGTAGAGCACGTGTGGGACATGCTTGGCCGACGAGTTGCAGCCCGTCAACCTCCTCCTACATGTCTACCGCAACTTCGGAGAGCATTGCTTTTTGAGTGGTGTAATATCCCCCAAGATCAGATCGATAATTTGATACTCAGCATGCCTAGGCGTTGTACGGACTGTATTGCATCGTCTGGGAGACATACAATGTATTAACAATCATAGCAACCATCTAATATTTGTTTTTTGTAAATAGGTTCTTTTTGTAATTTACTCCAGGAAGAAAAAATCGCTAATTTTTTTAATAATATCAAACATAAAGCATCTTTTTTTTTTGCTCTTTACCTTTTGTTTAATAAATAAGCTTTACAAATAAGTCAGATTTGTTTTGCTTCTAACTCTTCCTTTGTCTGATTTTGCATTATCCTTAATTTATGGAAATGAGTGTATTTCGGAACCATTCACAATAATATTCGTAATGAATACTTTCCCACATGAAACTCGATTTTTCGTAATAATTCCTTGGTAATCCTGCGCAGAGACCATAATTTATTTCACCAATGGTTGTGTATGCTGAAATATATGGAGTCGCGGGAAGAATCACTCGTTTGACAACGATTTAAATTTTAGTCAAAATTTTTAATTCTTATTTTATAAAATATTGCATCAAGCAATGAGGGAGCAACAGACCACAAATTTCTTCCTCATCCAAAGTTTCTGTTAAACTCGGCATATTGATATTGGCGGAATCTCTTTAGCCTGTTATATTGTCTCGTATTTTTCGATTTCTTGTTTGATGACTGCAGCTGCACCGGTTGCCCCGGCTGTGATGCTCTTCTTTTAATCTGTTGATATTTTTTGTCGTTCTAATTTTTGATCATCAGTAGCCAAACGAAAAGTTGTACAAAGATCCACTGCATGATCGCTACAAATTTCAGGCAATAATGTGAAATTTTGCTAACGCAAACATTTATTTTCTAAAGTATCCTCTGCCTGTAGACTCCATTTGAGATTTATTTTCTGTACACGAGTTAGGTAACCCAATGGAAAGATGTACTGTGTAACCGTTAGGCTGATAATAATTTATTTTAAACTTTCTTCTGAGTTATTTTGCTTCAAGAAATTCAAGACGAGATGGTAAGTCATTTGACCGCCTTTATGGGTCCAGCAGTTAGAATATGGTGGATCCGTTCACCTATTTAGCAAGAGCTTAAGACTAGGACGGATTAACCTATTTTAGGACCCTAGACATTTTTTCCTATACCCTGGGTGTTATGTAACTTTTACGAGAACTTTCTAACAAAATAATAATTGATAGGTATATAATAATAATAATTAACAAAAATAGTCAGCTTTTCAAAAATCTTTAATACAGTTTCCATTGTTAGTATAATTATAAACATGCGTTTGATTACGTATCAATACAGTCAATAAAATTGGAACTTTTTGTTTGTATGTCATAAATTAAGAAAATTAAATTTATTCTGTTAAATGTCAAAACCATAGTTTTGGAAAAATGATTATGAAATTAATAAAAAAAATCCTTTTTCAGGCTTTCAATTCCGCAAATTTATCAATTATTTCTTCGTAATGAATATTGTCCAACGCATTTTGTTCTATGTATTCTACAGCTAAAGAAGTTAATTTTGTTTGAGTTTTATAAATAGATTTTTACGCGTTTTAACACCCAAAGCGATCTTTCATTAGATGCATTCGATACAAGTTAAAAAATTTACGTACACTGGTTATCATAAATTAAGGAAAAGTCCCAAAAATAGCGATAACTCCCTCAAAAATAAGCAAAACCATGTAAAATTTGAATATGAATATGTTGCCAAGTAAGAGTAGCTGAGTAAAATTGCAATATGCAAATTAGTGGCGGTGCACTCGGAATACGGCATCTGCGAGGAGCATAAAAGTCCATGTTGGAGAGCAAGCCTACATATTTCATTGTGATAGTGAAGTCAGAAATCAGAGATAGGCAATTCGTAACAATGACCTCCAGAGATCATTTGCCTGCAGAACTACGACGGAGAGTCCTTGGAAGACTAGAGGCAGGACAGTCAAACAGAAGTGGCCAGATGGCTAAATGTGAGTCCTGTGGTTTATAGATTTTGGAGGCAATTTTAAACCACAGATTCGGCATCTAGGAGGTTCAGCCAAGAACGGCCAACTGCTACAACGAGCGCCGATGACCGATATTTGACATTATGTGCACGCAGGAATAGAACCGCTACTCCATGCTTCTTAGATCCTCCCTTGCTGCAGCCACCGGAAGGTTGGTGTCAACGTCAACTGTGCGTAGAAGGTTTCACGAAGGTTGTGTGTATGCGAAGCGACCAGCCATTTGCGTGCCGCTCAAGTCACGCCATATGAGCGACCGTTTGCAGTGGGCACGACAACATGTCCACTGGACACCTGATCAGTGGAGGGCTGTTCTCTTTACGAATAAGTCCAGGTTTAGTCTAGAAAGCGATAGTAGGCGTTATTTGATATGGAGAGAAACTGGAAGACGTTATCATCCGTCGAACATCAGTGAAAGAGATGCACACGGAAGAGGCAGTGTCAGTGTTTGGGGGGGGGCGTCTCTTTGGGTGGACGTACAGACCTCCATGTCTTTCCAAGGAGAATTTATGCCCATATGCCGGGGCAATAGGTGATGCTTTCCTGTTACAGGACGACAATGCAAGACCACACAGGGCTCGCATCGTAGATGATTATCTTCAACAATAATTTTTTTACCGTAAAATGTTTATTATTTTCCGCAAAACGGTGTGTTCCACCTATGAGTAGACGCCGAATAAAATGTGTAAACGTTGTCCAATAAATAAAATAGGTTATTGCTTGCAGGCATGATTCACTAGCACGACTTGCTGTAAGATTTAATGAATGTGAAGAACAAGAAACGTAACAGGCCGTTTAACTAGTTTAATGCAGTTTTGGAGCCCATTGTATTTTCCAGACATATTTGCCGCATTGTCGTAGTTTTGTCCTGTACAGTTGCTAATAGTTCAAAGTTCTTTAAAACTTCATTTTGTAATGATTCTCCTCTGTGGGAATAAATTGGTAAAAATCCAAAAAATCTTTCTATTGGGATTCCATCTTCGGATACATAACGCAATATAAAAGTTAACGGATCTACGTTTGTTATATCAGGGGTAAAGTCAATTATAATTGAAAAATATTTGGCGGCTTTAACTTCTGACGCGACTGTTTCTAACATTTTTTTGTTCAATATTTCAATAAATGCATCGCAAATAGTTGGCACACCATGCAATACGACTTCTCTATAGACTTCTGCGCCCCGTGCAATACACACCCAATGTCATTTGTCATGCCTCACCTACATATCAGCTAGTCAGCCAAATGTTGTTTGTGTACAGTGGATCATTTATATCAGCACATCTTAATAAAAAAGGGAAACCTGTAGATTTAGTTTAAATTGAGTATATGGATAAACTTTTATTTATTCTGGGAAATAAAAAAAAAAACTTTTATTTTTACATTTTTTTTAGGTGGACTGTTTGACCGGGCCGCCTAAAACCTGGGCGGGCGCTAGACATTTTATTTTTCTGTGCTATGGTCCCGCCCTGAGGTTATGTATGTTCATAATTATTCTAACGATTCAAGAGGTGGTTTCGAGAATTTTGAATGATGCGCACGAACTTCGTTATCTG
Organism: Stegodyphus mimosarum; assembly: GCA_000611955.2. Taxonomy (NCBI): domain Eukaryota; kingdom Metazoa; phylum Arthropoda; class Arachnida; order Araneae; family Eresidae; genus Stegodyphus; species Stegodyphus mimosarum. The sequence goes on from KK113895.1 coordinate 10,570, forward strand.
TGTCTAAAATTATCGGGACGATTCGAGAGATAGTTTCAAGAATTTTCAGTGATGCGCATGAACTTTATCTATGTCCAGAATTATCGGGACGATTCGAGAATTTTTAGTAATGCGCATTGTACTGATTACTAAAAAATTCTGGCAGATTCCGTTAGATGCCACGCTGAAATACTGTATCTAACTGGGCATCAGTAAAAATAGTTATTCTAAAGTTTTGGGAAAAAAATGTTTAACGATTGCTTAGGTTAGAATCCAAAGATTCGAATGATCTCAGTATGTTGGTTCTTATGTTAATTGTGTGATGAAGCAAAATTACTTTTAAGCAAAAGCCTAAACAAGTTAATAGCTTATTTTTAAGTAAATATTCTTTCTTGAATAACAGTTTCTCTGCAGTGCGCTTTGCTGTGTGTCATTAAATTTATCCTTTTTAAAAGACTGCTCATGAGTTGAAAAAAGCACTCAATTTTCTTTTCAATGGTGACTTGTAATTTACGCAAATAAAATTTTTTTATGTAGTTGTAGACCAATGAATATGCTTCCGATTCATTTTACTTCTACTAAATTAAAATTACAATAATTATAAACGGAGGAAATCAGAAAAAAAAATATTTAGTTTCTCTACCTGAAGAAAAAACGCTCAGTTGCCCAGTACAAGAGTTACAAATTTTTATTTTCTTAGGACTTAACTTTTCTGAACACAAAACAGTAGATATAAGATGTATTTATTCATATTTATACGTAATCATGCTAATCGCATATTCATTAATTTAATCCAAAAGTTTCTTTATATTCAAAACCTGCCTCATTATTTTTGAAACGATATAAATTTGAACTTGCGGCTTTCGAACATTCATAAAAATCTATCATGCGGCTCCCATCGTCTTGAAGTTCGGCCATCCCTGGTATTCAACGTAAAATCCTTGAAGAGGAACTCGGCGCCCCCAGCAGGCACAAAATGATTTACGTAAGGAAGAAGGACCGCGATATAATAGCTATCAGTAATGGGTTAGATTAGGTATAAGTGCAAGGGCCACCTATTATTGACCCTAAGTAAGTAGGTTAAGGCCCCTTGCACTGTCTATCCAGATTAACATCGTTTTCCTGGGCCCACGGTGCCGTGCTGTTGCCGAACTTCTACTGTTTGCTGCAATCGACATCGCAAGCTGGTGCTTGGCGGTTCATCAGAGTCCCGTTTAAGTTCGCACTTCGCAGTTGGGGCAGATACACCTCTGCCTAGATTATGCATTAAACATTTATCCACGCACTAGTTATAATACACTGGTGCTTAAGCAATACGTTAGCTTGCTTGGAGTGCTGGGCGTGCATTTAACTGCGTACGAAATGATTGCATTTTCATCACACCTGGCCATTGTTTGCTTAGAGATACATAAACTTAGCTCCTTGCACTACTTGTCAATGGTCTACGTCCTGCTTCATATTGTTAGCGGCGTTTATTGCTTTGCTGTTGAGTTGTACGCGCAAATTATTGGGTATGAGTTTCATTGCTTTGTTTTTCTGTTACTTTTTTTGGCGGCTAATGTGCGCTTCATAGCTCTCGATTTCTAGCAGCTAGAAAGACCTTCAAAATTTTGTTCCTTAACTGCTTATTTTTAGCGCATACCTTACGAATGGGAATAAATCCTCTTCAAAATTTGGCTTTAGATGAACTGACACTGTTAACGGGCAGGAAAAACGATAATGTTCGGAGTAACCCCGTTCTCCTCATGTACGGGAATCTGTTGAAGCGAGTATCAGTAACGGCTGAACCTCCTTGGTAGATGTAGCTCTGTATGATTACTAAGCATTTTGCCTCTTTAAATAAGAACTTCCCTTCCCGAATTCGGCGTTGATGAAAAGAGGACTGCATGTTTACCGCTATCTCTAGATCTTTAGGCGTCCGAAATCTCTACTAAGACTAAATCGGTTCTCATCAGTAAAGATTACTCAACCGCCCGACCGGGATAGTCTTTAGCGACGCCGACTGCCGTTCCGAAGGGCCCGGGTCAGAATACTGGAGAAGGCATGATGCTTCTAAATCTATGCTAGTGTCTGCGTCATGGGGCACTCTAAATATGCGGGGAGCTAAAAGTCCTCTCCAGAGGTTGCTGGTAGGAGAAGAAGTGTGGAAGACCTTCGGACCCGTCCCCCGGGTGCTCTCCTTTAAAATGAGGGAAGGGGGCGGAACTGAGCAAAGTCGTACTGTCACCTGTATGGTACTCAAGGCTCTTGCCAACAACAGTGGAGTCTTACACTCCTTGCCACGATGAATTTCGTGGGCTTGTTCTGATGTTACTTTCAGACAAGTGAGATAAGTCACAACAACAAACACTCGGCCATCATTGCTGAGATGCCCGGTCAGTATGTTTCCAGCATTGCAGAAAATGACATCTCCGATGGATGGATGCTAATGGCCGAGTGAACAGATATGATGTGTGTGCAGGCTGCTTTTTCAATCCGTTCTTGTGTTAATTTGTCAATTTCGTTCTGAATTTTTGCTTACCAGTATTTAGACGGACTTTTGTGTCTGCCATTCGATGATCCTGCTATTCTGGATTACGATAGATGGATTGTAAATGTAGTCTAATAATTATTCAGCATCAGCTGTATTTAATATTACTTTAATTTTGCCTTTACTTTTTTTATTAGATGTAAACAATCAAAATAAACATGCATATCTCTAACTGAGCAACGGATCCAATCTTATTCGTCTCTTTTCTATATTCAAACACCTTTTGCATACTTATTACTCCTTCAATTTATGGGTATGAAAATTTCGAGGAATCTGAAATAAATTACAGCTGCACTGTGAGCTAATAGACAAAACCGTTATATATTGATGCTAACTGAAAAAGATAATTGATTGTACGAGATTTTTTTTACTTTCTCCATACGTAAGGGGCTACGCTTCAGTTTACCTACGCTAAAGTCGCTAAAGTCCTACGCTAAAAAAAATTCTTCTTGGAAAGTTTGCCTAGAAAGAAAAGCCCTTAAGAAAGGCAGCTTTTGAATGTTTAATGTTCAGCTCCACACTGTAAATGGCAAAAATGGCACTAATCTGGCAAATAATAATATTAGTATTTGATACTTCTTTGAGTGGATAAATGTTTACGATAGGGAGCATAAATGCTATTTTCACTAATGGAAAACTGGTTTGTGTTTATGTTGCGCCTAAGAAAATTGCAAATCCCCACGAATCCAGCACATTTCGGCAATAGGTATCAAAAGTAGCAGCATTTTCTCTGGTTTCATCTAGTTCACCATCGATGAGCTGTCATTTCTGGAATTTGAAGTCCTAAGTCAGAAAAATAATCGCCGCGTTTGAATTATTTTCTATTTTCAGATCCTAATTTGATGTCAGATATAAATATGAAGTATTTTGATTTAAAAAATATTTGAATTCTTAGAATAATTGATTTAGGTAAAATATAATGTTTAATTCTTTTCCTTTTCGTTGTCTTTTCGTTGTGAGAAATACGCTTAGAACCCCGTTGCAGATTGTAATGAATCAATAAACAAGAGAGCGTTGACCTAAATATTAAAGTAAAGCCTAAATATTAAATATTTACGTCCTACAACTATATACGATTTGTAGAAATCTTCTAAAAAATAAGTGAATTCTTTATTCGTGATAACTAGCAAAATATTTCAACCTTCTCGTAAATTACTAATATTACATGTTTATGTATTTTTAAAAAAATAATAATAACATTTGTTTGACTATTTATTTAAATTAAAGTGGACATTTTTTGTGTATTATTTTAGGCCCTTCAGCATCATATTCAGATTTAGCTATATATAAATTTTTGCATGCTGAAAGAGAGGCCAAGATAGAACCACCAAGCCATACCATGAATCTTCTCTCTTCGGGTGCAATGAGGCAAACTGGAGTTTTTTGACTGATCTTGCTCCGAAGTTCTTTTCTCAGTCGATCCAAGAAGCCTGAAAACATAGTATTCCCTCCAGTGATTATCAGATTGGAATATAAATTCTTCCTCAAGTCGATGTCGCATTTCGCGACTGTGCTTAAAATGAGATCTTGAACTCCATTTTCTTCTCTACCAGCTGCTGAAGGTGTAAACAGGATTTCTGGACTCTGAAACATTTCCTTTGATAATTTCAATGTCTGACCATCTGGGAGGATGTAATCTTTTGTCTTTGTCGCTGGGTACTTAGCTACCATATTTAAGTCAAGCTCGTAATCTTTAGAAACGAAGCACAGAGTTTCCTTTATTTCTCGCGCAATTTCTCGTTCAGCTGAAATAATAAAAGTAGTTAATCTAAAAAAGTGCGGTGAACTCATTAAGGTTTTGTATGCTTTTACACAATGACATAAAAAGTGAGGTCTGTTGCAAAAGTTCCTTATAATTCAACTTTATTTCTCGAAATGTTTTGGCATAAGAAGAATACACTGGTGTGCAAAAATTAAGGACGAGACGGTTTTTTCAATATAACTTTGTACAAAAGCTTTCCAAATCAACACATTTAATACCGTAAGATCCCCAATACGTAAGGACATGAGTAATGTAAGCAACACTTACTAAAAGAGAAATCAGAGGGATAAAAAGAAGCTTTATTGAAAAAGTAGCATGGAGCGCAATGCGACTGAAGGCCGAAACATCCCTGTGATGGGTGTAATTATCCGGTCTTTAATAGGGGAGATGATCTACCCTGACTGCTAGGCAGGTTTCACATCATTTGTGCATGCTGGATATGTGGTTGTTAATGAGTTGTTGAGACACTGCTGCTCGTTCCTCTTGTAGCACCAATCGCAGTTTCAGAATCGTTACTGGCGATAAGTTACGTGCTGCCACGGGTCTCCCTAGTAAGTTCCGTACATGCTTGACGGGATTTCGATCCAGACACCTTGCCGACCAATCCATATGTTCAATATCTTCACTCTCCAAGAGCTCTTCGACAGTAACTGTGCGATGAGGTGGAGCGTTGTCGTTCATGAAGAGGAACTGAGGACCCATAGCCTTTGTGAAAAGACGCATGTAAGGAAGAAGAACCTCGTTACAATAGCAGTCCCAGGTGACGAACCTCCTTGGGAGATATGAAGGTCGGTCCGGCTACCAAGCATTATGTCTGCTTGAACGAGAACTCCGCGACCTCCAAAACAGTCCCTTTTGATGATGTTGAAGGGGTTATTGCGTGTTCCCCGCTCTGTCCAGATGTGTATGTGTCTAGAATCGCAACTCAGACTAAATCTGCTCTCATCTGTAAAGAGTACTCGTCCCCATTCATTGTCTCTCCAATTCCGGTGTTCCCGGCACCACAGAGAACGCCTTCTCCGATGGGCAGGCGTTAGAGGTACACACCGTACAGGGCGTCGTGCAAACAGACCACCACCGTGCAGTCTTCTGGCCACGGTAAAACGCGATATCGGTCGTCCAGTCGCCTGTGTCGTGTGTCTAGCGATTTCTCCCGCTGTCTGCCGCCTGTTTCTTCTGGCCTGTAAGGCAATATACCGGTCATCTGCGGGTGTGGTTCCTCGTGGACGACCACTACTAAACCCCCGGATAGCTGTTCCTGTAGTTTGAAATTGTCTCCAAAGTCGTGAAACGATGCTGTGAGCAATTCCGAACTCTGCAGCCACACTTGTCACACTGCGGCCTTCCTCCAACTTCCCAATGATTCGACCTCGGGTAAAAGCATCCAGATGTCGTCTAACAGATTGATTATTCGCCATTTCTCGCTGAGGCAGCAACTCGGTGTGATTTTAACTGCTATACGGCGTGCAATCTCTTTGCCAGAAATACTGATCTTACACCGACAACATGCTTTATACTACTCAGACACTCCCCCATTACGTCTACCTGCATATCTGCGCATGTGCTACCGTACATCACCTTACTTAATCTCCTGATTGGTCTTTCTGTCCGGTCTGCCTCTTCGTTCAGCTGATATGCTGATTTTTCGACTTCGTCATTAATTTTTGCACACCAGTGTATGTTAATTACAGCTAATAAAGCAAATCATTTCCAATCACGCAGACTGCACGGACTGAATTAGTAATATTTGCAAAAGTTTTAATACAGGTGTTTTAAAATTCCTGGTAATTAATTTTTTTTTCATTTATAACTTTTATTTACTTTAACATCTCTCTGAAAAAAGTAAAAAAAATTGATGGACGCTGATAATATTTCTAAAAATGACGTACTTGCGAAATCATTTTTACTATTGAAATTAGAAAAATTGAGGAGCTAATATTCAGAATATCAATTCCCATGAAGTAAATGGGATTTTATACATGAAGAAATAATTAATATTGTTAACTAATTATAGTTAATTTGCTGATATACACACTTGCATTTCCATTAAACAAGGAACAATTAGAAAATCCCTGATAATTCGATGGTGTGATCTGTAGCAGATTTGGTAATATTACTAGGTGTGTCGTATAAAAATTAGGGTACTTACGTAAAAACCTGTCGACTATTTTCGCCTATTAAAGAAAAGACGCCAAACTATTTTCGCCGAAAATGGAAAGTCTTGGTCAAGCACGCTGGGTTTGGGGTAACCTTGATTACACGTGTTAGTTATAATTTTTGAGTAAGGACTCCTTTTTTCCCCTCTATCACGCATTTTCGAGAAAAAAAAATTATTAAAATTTGGGACCTGCTTATTACAGAAGAGCATGCTGTTGAATATTTCCAAAGTTATGGAATCTTACCGGCCTCAAAAAATGTGTTCATGGCCACGATATGGCGCTTTATTTAAAAACTGGGAAGCAATGGCGTTACAACGTGAAGGCATGTCGAAGCGAGTGTCAATTCGAAAGGGAACGTGGTTAAAGGGTTTGGCGCGAATGGCGACGGAATTCCTCGTAAGTACCAAAATTAGTCTAGGTTTAACAATTTTTACAACATAAAAATGGGTATTTTGAAGTAGATTGTTATTTCACATTCTAAATACGAATGATCTAAATACGATATGATCCGAAGGAAAGGACAGAAGAACGGCGGTAAATGCAAAATGGTTAATGGTGACGATGTGAATTAAATATGAATTATATAGAAATTACAGATCGTTTTGATGGAAGACAACTACGAATTTATTCTGAGGAAGTAAATAAATTAATTGCTACGCGTTTGCTGTGAGAATCAAATACTTTCAGCGATACTTCGAGAAGCAACCTTTCCAAGAGCGCCGACTTCTTTTCAGTAAATTTTCAAAGAAGATTGATTGTCTTTATTCATCTGGGTGCAAGAACCTGGGATTACGAAAAAAATAAATTTTCAAGTATATATGTGTAAATTAATCTTTTATTCAAGCTATTCAACATGTAACTTCGAACTCAAAAAAAAAAAAAAAAGGATATGATTGACAAGCGAATAACTGGGCAACGCCCACCTTGGAAATTTAACTCGAGTCATTCAGTCATCTGGCTTAAGTAAACTAAAGCCAGTCAGTCACTTGCAGCCGAATTCAACATACTATCGGGTTGGCAAGAAAGTAATTTCGGTTTTTTTTAGTGTGAAATGAAACTCAATTTTTTTCAATACAAAAACTTAACTCTAATGAGTAAAATATCTTCATTCTGTTCGGTGACCTTTTGCCTATCTTTCTGGTAACTTCGTGATTCCGCGCCCATAAAACTGGTCTTTATCAACAAAAAACTAAACCAAATACGATTTGAGGTAATCGTTATAACTGGAATTTTTAACCATTTAAGAAGTTCTGTCAAAACAATTATCCGATGATACAAGTCAGGGTTATATGGGTGGAATGAAACAAAACTTTCCAATCAAGCTCCAGTAATTTCGTACTTATTGTTAAAGCTATGTGAGGGCTCGGATTGTCGTGGTGAAACACGATTCCTTTCCAATTTGCTGATTCTAGCCTCTTCTCTTTGATTGCTTCCTCTAATTTCATAAGTTGTCGGCGGTAAACATCTTAGTTGATCGTTTGGTTGCTTCGAAGAAGCTCAGAATACATAACATCTTTGTAACTCCAACAAATTGATAGCATGATCTTTTTCTGATGTAATTTACCTTTCGATATGATTTGTGCCCATTCAAGATGCTTGGACCACAATCTTTTTTTGATAAATGTTATTGTACATTATCTGTTTTCCATAGCCAGTGATAATTTGTCCCAAAAAGGTTCATTAACGCATTCAGTTTGCAATGCGTATCGAAAATATTGATTCGTCGTGTTAAGTGAATGTCTTTCAATTCATATATTCCCGAATATTGACCTTCTTAATGAGTCCAAGACATCTTGTGTGATTTTCACTTTATGTGTGTGATACGAGGGTAAGTTGAAAAATAAATTTTCCCTGTCGACTGTGGTCAGAGTTGTATATGAAAGTCAAAAAATAGAATGAGACATTAAAGATATGACATACCTTTATTTTTCCACATAGGTACCAAGTACATTGAGACATTTGTCATATCGCTTGATAAGCTTCAAAAAGCCCTCCAGGAAAAAATCAGGGCTTTGCATATGGAAGAAGCGTTGAACGGCTTGTTTCACTTCAGTATTGCTTCCAAAGCGCCTTCCCCCGAGATTTTTCTTCAAAGCCGGAAACAGATGGAAGTCGCTTGGTGCGAGATCAGGACTGTATGGCGGATGGTGTAGGCGCTCCCAACCAAGAGTTGCAATATGGTTTTGCGTTGCCGTCGCCGAATGTGGTCTGGCATTGTCATCCAACAGCAGAACGCCAGATGTGAGAAGGCCAGGCCGCTTTTTCCGAATCGCCTCTTTCAATTTCGACAGGGTGTCACAGTAGCGCGTAGCATTGATGGTTCCAACCTCCAAAAAGTCCAGCAACAAAACTCCTTGGGCGTCCCAGAAAACTGTGAGGAGCACTTTACCTGCAGAGGGAGTTGTCTTGAACTTCTTTCGGACAGGTGATGACGGATGTTTCCACTCCATAGATGCGGCCTTCGATTCTAGCGTGAAATGGTGGACCCACGTTTCATCCCCCGTCACAATCCGAAACAGAAAGTCATTGCCATCTTCATGGTAACGCACGAGATGTTCCAGGCTGACCCCCATGCGTTGTTCCTTGTGCATCGAGGTCAATTGTTTTCTGTATCGAAGAATGTCGTGGATGATGTTTTGAGCTCGCTCATGTGAGATTCCAAGTTCTTCCGCTACTTCATCGATGGTGATACGCCGGTTGCTCTAATCATGTCATCCACCTTCCTGACATTTGCATCTGTAGTGGCCGTGCGCGTCTGTCCAGCTCTCGGTATGTCCTCCACTTGCTGACGTCCATCACTGAATGTGCGACACCATCTCCGCACCATTTGCTTCGACATCACACCTGGCCCATAGACTTCCACGAGGCGGTTATGAATTTCTGTTCCTGATACTCCACGTGCCCATTCATAGCGGATAACCGCTCTCACTTCCTCCTTTGACCACGAATTCAAAACGCACCTTCTCTCCATACCTACCGGGGCTGAAATGAGAGGCTGGTCTCCGCTTTGAGCAGGCACTGCAACAGCGCCATCTGCTTGATTTGCAGCGACCTCTACCCAATGGTGTATCGGTGACTTGCGCGTTTTCCTGCTGTGTCGCCTTTCGCCCATAGCCGTTCAACGCTTCTTCCATATGCAAAGCCCTGAATTTTTCTTGGAGGACTTTTTGAAGCTTATCAAGCGATATGAGAAATGTCTCAACGTACTCGTAAGATAATAATAAAATAAAGGTATGTCATATCTTTAATGTCTCATTCTATTTTTTGACTTTCATACACAACTCTGACCACAGTCGACAGGGGAAACTTATTTTTCAACTTACCCTCGTACATTTAATCTTTTTGCAATCTTTCTCACAGTTATATGACGGTTCGTTTCAACTACGGCTTTAATTCTGTTATCATAACTTAATAAAATCGACCAGAACGTTGGTCATCTTCCAGTGTAAAATCTCCAGAACGAGATTTTTTAATCCACTTCTGACATATCCGCTCTGTCACTAAATCAAGACTATAAACTTCACGTATCTCTTTGTGAGGCTCAGCCGCTTTGCTGCCTTTATGAAAATAAAATAGTGAAATATGTTGAAATCTTTTTTTTTTTTGCACTCCATGTTAAAACTAATTGTAAATTAAGAGTCCTCAACAAAAATACGCGAAATTTGTTTCCATAGAAACTTAAAAGTGTCAGCTGCCAAATTTCAGAAGAAAAGAAAATTATACGATTGACAAAAACGAACAAAATATTATACAATAACAAAACGAACACAACGCGATCTGTTTGTTTAAACCTATAAATTAGTTTCTTGCCAACCCGATAGAATTATTGAAAAGAAATGTCAGTCTGAAAATTTAATATTTAGCGGTCAATAAATTATTATAATAAAATAAATTCAATAAATTTATATGAATTATAAAGTGTAGTAAGCAGAAATTTCAGTACTTTCTGATTACCCGCACTTCCGATTTCTGCATTTGATAAACTGCCGTGCCTTTTATGTATTTTCAAGTATATGCGCGACAACAGCTAATCCCCTGCACACACACATGCGCATATCAGATACGTGTTTCAGTATACGGGGATTTACATTGCTGGCCACCCAAATTGCAACACCAAGAAAGACAAGAGATATCACAACAAAATTTATTTGGTTGATAACATGTTGACCAGTATCAAATGATTAAATTTATAGACTTCCGTGAAATGTGATTTCTTCCAGAATCAGTAGCGAGAGTAGCCGCCATTGTTGGAGGTCACATCTGCCACACGCCTCGGCATTGATTCAAAGAGACTATGGATGTGCTCTTGGGGTACAATAGACCAAGCAGCTTCCACACATTGCCAAAGTTGATCTGGTGTGGCAGCTTGGGATGTAATCTGGGTCAATCGTTCAGCAACCATGGACCACATGTTTTCTATCGGCAAAAGATCCGGAGAGCGAGCCGGCCAGAGAAGCAATTCAATTTGGCGATTGACGAAGAACCCTTGGACAATGCATGCCACGTGTGGTCGCGCATTATCCTGTTGAAATATGGCTGTGGGCAAGCCCTGAAGGTAAGAAAGGACAACTGGCTCCAACACCTCGGAGATGTATCGCTGGCTATTTAAAGTACCGGCAATGCGTACTAGGGAAGTGCGAGAGTGATATCCAATACCGCCCCATGCCATAATACCCAGTGCAGGACCAGTGTGGCGGTGCATAACACAGCTGTTCAGCATCCGCTCTCCACGGTGTCTCCAGACTCGAATCTGACCATCGTGGTGTTACAGACAGAAGCGTGACTCGTCAATAAAGACAATTTCATTCCATTCTGCTGTCCATATCCTTCTTTCATCGCACCATTGGCGGCGGAGAGGTCTGTGGTTCTGCGTCAAGGGTAGACGAAGCAATGGACATCTTGCCGACAGACCACTCTGCTGTAAACGGCGTCGAATGGTACGCGCAGACACTGGATAATGCGTTACAAACTGAATGTGCTGTGTTATGGTTCGTGATGTGACTGAGCGATCCGTCACTGCCATGCGCACAATGTTCCTGTGATCACGTGAAGTGGTGCACTGAGGTGGATGCGAATGAACGTCTTTTAAATAATAGCCTCATCATAGCCTTTTTTTCATTCTTCGCCTAAAGAGCATTTGTCATTCTATAGAATGCATGGGTATTATATACAAGGTATTATATACGATGCCTAGGGAAAATATATAATACTTCTGGTATTTCATTGCCTAAAAACGTCCGACATTCTATACAATGCCTAGGTGTTCTATAGAATGCCAGTGTTTCATACTTTGTCGGTAACATATTGTTACGGATTTTGTATTTATTTAGCTGTTTATTTAGAATTATAATTAAAATTGTTTTATTTTCCCGTGCAATGTAGCGCGTGACAAAATTTAAGAGAAACTACACCGGAAAAGTAAAAATACAAGAGCACGTGCATTTAATATTTAATAAATAGACATCTCATAATTGTACTGTTTTGCTATCCAGAAAAATCGACAAAATAAATTTGAGAATATTCTCGTGCTTAATTAAAAAGCTTATAAAAGCCGGATTAAGACTTCTCAGCTCAGTAATTGTTTTAAGCGACCTGCTATTTACTTAGTGCTGTTATTGACTGTCTCAAATTCGCTGTGAGATCGAATTAGTTTCTCTGTATTTTGAATTGAGTTCTATTCAACGTGACAGTAGTTTTAAATATAACTACTGTGAGATATTGTGATATTGTACGAATAACTCTGAAGAAATTTCAACGTTTTGTTTTATTTCTTGTGAAAAGAATAAATTTTATTAACTTTTTAACGACTTGTGCATTCAATCCATTACGAATCCGTATGCACGCAACAATATATATAAAATGCTTCCTTTTTATTATTTACGAAAATTATTTATTTTATTATTTTAGGCTGTAAATTAGCCAAACAAATATTTTTCGCCAATCAGGTGGAGACTTTTTGTGAGGCGCAGATAATCAAGAAGTACCAAAATTTCTTAAATTTATTAGGAATTTAGAGAGGCATGTATGCAAGTTGAGTTATATAAGAAGAGTACAGAATTTTGCTTGGTAATTCCACTTCATAAATGCTAAAAAGATACTAGAAAAAAAATACTACTGTCGATTACTAGAACTGAACCATGTTAATTGGCTGAGAATTAGTTGCATAATTCTTCCATTCAAGGTGCTCCTTGAATCTTTCTATAGGATATTCGGCAAAAGATAGCAGATGCCCATATACAGATCTGGCGTCAATTTTTCCTGCCTGTGGATACATCATGAAACGTAAGGAAGATGATCAGAATGCATGTACTTACAAATGTATTCTGATCATTTTTTTTTTTTTTTTTTTATGGCAAACGCTGGTGCTTGCAGCGGATATTGCATTTATGAAAGATTATACTAATTTTTCCCAATTTCATTAACTAATAAGAAATTTAAATTTTGTCGCTGCGTGTAAATTTGTCTCAATCGAAAGGAGCACAGGTCCTTTTACAACACAAAGTTATTACAATGCTATCAAAACGGAATTCCATATTTCTGTCAACAATGAAAAACAAACATTCGAGTGGGTTAACCGAATTTAATTTTATGAAGTAAAATGTATTATATTTAAGCACTCATTTTAGGTAATTTAAATCCTAGGCTTCGCTTAAAATTCAAAGCACTACTGAATACAACATGGTAAAATCAAGGGTTTTTTTTTTTATACGATTAGTAGACATAAACTAAAATGTGAAAATTTAATTGCCGCTCCTTGCAAGATCTGGAAAGCAACAAGATAAATATCTACAAAACAAATAGTAAATTAAGTACGTAATAGCCAGCTTGCTAACTATACGAACCTCTAAACTCAAATACCAACAAAAAAAAAAATTCATCGAAATCAGTGTGAATTACAGATGTACGGAAACTAAAAGGAACAGTGTTGCTGGTAGTGTTGCTAAATCTCTGCTCTTAAAACTTTCTTCGTACTTGAGTGCTTGAGGTTTACATGCTTGGTAGAGCCGATAGAAAATACAGAAGTTAAGGACAGGTTTAATACAAAAATAATATATTGTATTCATATACACTTATTTTATTATCTAAAAACGTATTGTATTATTGTTATATTTGCATGTTTATTTTTAGCTGTTTAATTTGATTTTTATGCCCATTTCTTCTACATGGAGAATGAAATGTTTTCAACAATTATGTTTATTAAAATGAAAGATTTACCTGGGGTAATGAAAATGTAGTTTTTTTCACTCAACAACTTGATCAAATAATTTGTTACATCTCTGCCTCCAAAATTAATTCTATTTGTAGCTTGTTTAATCTTACATCCTTCAAATACGGCCATGGTTGTTGTAATTCCTCCCCCTGAATACAGAATGCTTCCGGTGACACTTCCTGATGCATACAGAGCCAGGGCTGGCTTAAGAGTTAAATAAAATGACAGGACATTAAATTTCTCGAACATAAGCTGAAAGAAAAATTGAAATTAAAAACTTTCCATCAATTGCAACTACCATGCATTTACAGAAGCATAACCGAAAAATGTAGCCGATGAATGAAAATGAACCAAAGGTAACAAAAAACAAGCAATAGATGTTTCTGAGAAGGACAGTATACTGAAAATAAATATCATTGTTCACGAAAAACAGATTATGAAAATAAATTAATGAATAAATTCTGCCCATTTTTACTTTTTTGTACGAAGTAAAGGAAGTACAATTGCAATCGCGAAAAAATTCGAGTGTCATATTTCAACGAAAATATCCGTTTCGACAGCTATCGAATGCAATTTAACGATGTTCTTGCATGACATCTGTACGTAAGGACAGAATGAAGGATTCTTTTTCTCCAAACGAATTATAAAACTGATTTAAAATGGGTTCAGAAGAGATTTTTTTCATAGCGTCTGTTCGTACGTACGTAGGTATGTATGTATCTCGCATAACTCAAAAACGAGTAGTCTTAGAATGTTGAAATTTCGTATATAGGACTACTATAGCATATAGTTTTGCACCTCCCTTTTTGGTGGCAATCGGCCGCACTAAAAGTATATAAATATATTTTTAATAATTTTTTGAAAAAATTGCATTTTGTTTATTATGCTTATAAATTTTCTTTGAATTAACATGATTCAAAGCGAGGGTGTCGATGGACACTTTACTGAAGTAAGAAAAATAATAATACTATTTCTCCCTCTAACAGTAATATCTCACGACAATAAAAAAAACTTTTAAACTTAACGCATAAAGCTTTTAAACTTAACTTTGCGTTTTCATAATGAATTCTATATAATGCATTAACTTAAATTCATCTCACATTAAATCTATCTGCTAGGCTTAAACTCAACTTACCTAATACCAGTCTGGCATCATAATTCATACTTGAGTAAAAGATGAAACACCTTCGCATTTGTTAGTTATTGTTAATAGATCAGGGGTTGCTCTGTTCCCCTTGAAAGGTCAACCAATTTCCGATCAATGACGATAATTACACAGTGCTCATCATAAATTAAGGGAAAATCACAAAAATAGCGATAACTGCTCAAAAATAAGCCAAACTGTGTAAAATTTGAATATGTTGCCAAGTAAGAGTAGCTGAGTAAAACTGCAATATACAAATTAGTGGCGCTGCACTCGCAATACGTCATCTGTGAGGAGCATAAAAGTCCATGTTTTCACTGTGATAGCGACATCAGAGCAAGCCCACATGTTTCACTGTGATAGTGATATCAGAAATCTGAGCTAGCCAATTCGTAACAATGACCTCCAGACATCATTTGCCTGCACAACTACAATGAAGACCCATTGGGAGACTAGAGGCAGGACAATGTCAAACAGAAGCGGCCAGATGGCTTAATGTGAGTCCTTCTGTGGTTTTCGAGGCAATTTCAAACCACAGATTCGGCATCTAGGAGGTTCAGTCAAGGACGGCCAAATGCTACGACGAGCGCCGATGACCGATATTTGACATTATGTGCACGCAGGAATAGAACCGCTACCCCGACACTTCTTAGATCCACCCTTCCTGTAGGCACCGGAAGGTTGGTGTCAACGTCAACTGTGCGTAGAAGGCTTCACGAAGGTGGTTTGTATGCGAGGCGACCAGCCATTTGCGTGCCGCTTACGTCACGCCATAGGAGGAACCGTTTACAGTGGGCACGACAACATGTCCAATGAACGCCTGATCAGTGGAGGGCTGTTCTCTTTACGGATCAGTGCAGGTTTAGTCTAGAAAGTGATAGTAGGCGTTATTTGATAAAGAGAGAACCTGGAACTCGTTATCATCCGTCAAACATCCGTGAAAGAGATGCACACGAAAGAGGCAGTGTTTGTGTTTGGGGTGGCATCTCTTTGGGTGGACGCACAGACCTCCATGTCTTTTCAAGGGGTTGAATGCTCAGGTTTATAAAGATGACATCCTTGATGCTTATGTGCGCCCATATGCCAGGGCAATAGGTGCTAGTTTCCTGTTACAGGACAACGCAAGATCATACAGGGGTCGCATCGTAGATGATTATCTTCAACAGGAAACAATTATGCGCATGGAGTGGCCACCTCAATCCCCGGACTTGAATCCTATCGAGCACGTTTGGAATGCTTTACGGAGACGTCTAGCTGCTCTCACTCCGCCCCCTCAAACCCTTGCCGCGCTTGCAACTGCTTTGCAAGAGCAAGACTCTCGCTTCTTTCCATAGGAAGCGAAAGCCAAACTAATTCTATCTCACAGCAAAATCGCTACAATCAATAACAGCATTAAGTAAACAAGCAGTTCGCTTAAAACAGCTGCAACTACATCTGAAGTGATATGTTTAAATTCGGCTTTTATAAGGTTTTTAATTATTTACTAGAACTTTCTCGATTTTTCTCAATTTTTCTGGATGGCAACAGCAATTACGAGATATTTACTTATTAAATATTAAATGCATGCTCTCTTGTATTTTTACTTTTCAAAAGCAGCTAAATCGTCTGCGTTGAACGGGAAAATAAGCAATTTTAATTACAATTCTAATTAAATACGAAATCCGTAACACTGATTCCTTCTCAAGGACTGCGTGTTCCGGGCAGTACAATCCCTGGACAGGAAGCCAAACTTACAACTAAGGCGTCAATGTGATAATAAACATTACATTAGAATAACAAAATAAACAATAATTGTAATAAGTAACTTTCCGCAAATCAAATACTCTCAAACGCTGAATACAATTCAAATACTATCAAATACTAAATACAAAAAGGACCATGTCTTATACTATTTACAATTATATACACTACGTACTATGGCTATAGTAAGGAGCTAGCCTATCGTAATGGACGACTTTAGGCTTAGAGTTCGATGACTTATGGATTCGAACCACGACGTCGTTCAGCCCGTTTATGACTGTGTAAGGACCATCCTAAGGTGATTGCAGTTTCGGAGAAAGTCCTTTTCTACGAGTCGGATTCCATAACCACACATTGTCTCCTTCGTTGAAACAATGTCCAGTAGCTCTCGTGTCGTATCGAGTCTTCATCTTCTTCGTCGCCAAGTTGACTCGCTCTCGTGCAAAGTTGTGCATCACTTCAAACCGAGCCTGGAGATCTTGAATATATTCCTAAAGCGATGAAGGCGCAACCGGAGGGCGACCAAACAAAAGATCGCATGTCAGACGAAGGTCACGACTGAAGAGCATCTGAGATGGGGAATAGCCTGGACAGCGCTGCGGTAAGCCAGTAAAAACAGTGGTAACTGCTTGCAGAGGTCTTTGATTACAGCCGAGGTAAAATTTCTTCCCTGATCTGAATGTAACTCCGAACCTGGAAGTCCAGTGTTTTATCATCACCTCTGCTACTGTGACATCCTCTTGATCAGGAACAGGGTACGCTTCAGACCACTTCGTGAAGTAATCAATGATAACGAAAATGTATTTGTTGCCATCAGCAGTTCGTGGCAAAGGTTGTAAGATGTCAAAGGCGATACGTTCAAAAGGTGTTCCTACATTGTAACGTTGCAGCTTCCCCCTGCTGCGTTTTTTTGGTCCTTTCCGACCTGCATAGGCATCGCAAAATCGGCACCATTTTTGCACGTCATCCTTTGCATTATTCCAATAGAAGGGCTCACAAACTCTCGGCAAGGTCTTCATTATTCCGAAGTGACCTCCTGTAGGGTTGCTATGCAGTTCTTTAAGGACATCCGAGATCCGGAATCTTGGTAATAGCAGCTGCCATTGTAATGTCTTACAATCATCCGATTCGAATTTCCGGTACAAGACGCCGTTTCGAATATGTAGTGGGTCCCAGAGAGCCCAATATTGCTTTGTCGGGGGACAATAACTCGAAATGTCCTGCCAGGTAGGTTTTCTGTTTGAGATCTCCATTAAATCAATTATCGGTTTAATGTCTTCCATTGTCTTCTTATGGGTCTTCCAGCTGGTCTTTCCTGACCTCTTTGTCAGTCCATGAGTCTGGATCAGCCGATGTTGATGTTGTAATTTGTCGTGCGACCGGATTAAGCAGTTGATATTTAGCTTCGGCCCTGGAACAATATCCGCAGTTTTCTGGGCAAGGTCTTCTCGACAGGGCGTCTGCGTTTCCATGTCAAGATCCCTTTCGGTGACGGATAGCGATGTCATATTCTTGGAGTCTCTGTATCCACCCGGCTATCTGACCCTCAGGAATTTTCTGCCGTACAGATAATGATCGAAATGTTCTACAGCTTTGACTATGGCGAGGAACACTTTCCTGGTGACACAGTAATTCCTCTCCGGTTTAGACAGGCACTTGCTCCAGTAAGCCATTACACGTTCTTGTGACTATTTCTTGGGACAAAATAGCGCCGACACTTACTCGCGTCCGTGACGAGAATAAATGATCTGTCGAGCCGAGGATACGCAGGATTGGAGCAGATGTTAAAGCTTCCTTCAGGTTCTTAAATGTATCCTCTCATTCTTTTGTCCACACGAACTTTTGCTTTCTCTCTGACATCTTGTGGATGGGTCTTGCGATATAAAAAAATCCTTCACGAATCTCCTATCGTAGATACAAAGCCCTAGAAAGCTCCTCAGCTGGTAGACATTTTAGGGACGTCTACAGTCTTTAACTGCTGACACTTTTTCAGGATCCCTGCGCACACCTTCAGAGATGACATGTCCGAGGTAAGTCACTTCCTGTCTGAATAATTTACATTTAGCGGGACTCAACTTTAGATTGGCTTCTTTTAGTTTCTGAAGCACCTTTCTAAGATTTTCCAGATGTTCTTCGAAACTCTTCCCGACGATGATGATTCATCCAAGTGTATCAGATAGACTTCATAGGAAAGACCTTTTAAAATAGTCTCCATTAGGCGTTCGAAGGTAGCCGGCGCATTACATAGTCCAAATGGCATCACCTTGAACTGCCAAAGTCCTTGTCCTGTAGTAAATGCCGTCTGTTCTTGGTCATAAGGATGTATTTCTACCTGCCAGTACCCACTCTTTAAATCAAATGTTGAGAACCACTTTCTTCCAGAAAGAGTATCCAGAATGTCGTCAATACTAGGAAGAGGGTTAACTGTCTTTCTTCGTAACCTCGTTCAACCGCCGATAGTCAATGCAAAATCTTGTTGATCCGTCTTTCTTCCTGACGAGGACGATGGTAGATACCACATTGCTTTCTTGCATCTCCTTTAAAAGTTTTCGTACCTCTTCCTGTTTAGCAGTCGGTAGACGTCTTTGATGTTGCTTGATTGGTGGATGATCACCGGTATCGATTCTATGTTGTGTCAAACTGGTTCGTCCCACGTCAGAAGACGAGCGGGAGAAAACATCTTGAAGATCTTTAATGACACGCTCGGCAGAATTCCTTTCTTCATCATTTCTTTTTTAAATGCAGCAAAGGCTGCCATAAATTTCCTTAATTGTTCTTCCATTGCTCGTGTAATTGGCATTAAAAATCCCAATTCCTGTAACCAAAAATTGTTGTGTGTGTACGGGTTCGTTATGGATTGAATGCACAAGTAGTTAAAAAGTTAACAAAAATGTATTCTTTCCACAAGAAATATATCAAAATGCTGAAATATTTCTTCAGAGATATTCGTACAATATCACAATATCTCAAACGTTAAGCAAAACTCAATTCAAAAACAGATAAACTAATTCCATCTCACAGCGAAATCGCTACAATCAATAACAGCATTAAGTAAACAAACAGTTCGCTTAAAACAGCTGCAACTACATCTGAGATGTTTAATTTCGGCTTTTATAAGCTTTTTAATTATTTACTAGAACATTCTCGATTTTTCTCAATTTTTCTGGATGGCAACAGTAATTACGAGATATTTATTTATTAAATATTAAATGCATGCGCTCTTGTATTTTTACTTGTCCGAGGTAGCTAAATCGCCTGCGTTGCACGGGAAAATAAAGAAATTTTAATTACAATTCTAAATAAATAACTAAATAAATACGAAATCCGTAACAATACGTACATACGTACGTACGCACAGACGCCAAGAGAAAATCTCTTCAGAATCCATTTCTAATTAGTTTTAAAATTTTTTGGGTGGAAAAGATCCTTTATTCTGTTCTTACGTACGAATGTCACTCAAAAACATCGTTAAATTGCGTTCGGTAGCGATCAAAATAGATATTTTCGTTGAAATATGAACCCCAAAATTTTTCGCGATTACAGTACTTTCTATTTACTTCGTACAAGGAAGTAAAAAGATGTTAGTTTGCTGTCGCGAAGCTCAGTTTCTCTAGATTGGCAACAAATCCACTATTCTGCTAAGCTTCAAATGTAAACATATATGCCTGCTATGACAAACAAATTAGGCTTAGCCGCACTTAAACAACTTTTAAATTGGTGATAATTCTACAACTATAATATGCAGGTTAACTAAAGGCATAAAAACCTTAACCGGAAGATAAGAACAACATAATTCAATCATTTTTAAAGTAAAAATTACACAATTTACAAACACATAAGAATAAAGAAACTGAGCTCACTGAGCCGAGTAACAGAGTGAATATATATATATATATATATATACACACATATATTTATATACTTTTGGCGCTACCAATTGCAACCAATATAGAAGGTGCACATCTGCATGTTGTAGCACTCCTACATAAAATTTCAATGTTCTAAGGCTACTCGTTTTTGAGTTATGCGAGATACATACGTACACACAGACGCCAGGAAAAAATCCCTTCAGAATCCATTTTAAATCAGTTTTATAATATTTGCGTCAATTGTAAAAAAAAAAGTGCTGAAAACGAGTCCTTTATTTTGTTCTTAAGTACAGATGTCAGACAAAAACATCGTTAATTTGCATTCGATAGCGGTCAAAATGGATATTTTCGTTGAAATATGATACCCGAAATTTTTCGCGATTTCTATACTTCCTTTTTACTTCGAACAAGGAAGTATAAATGGATTTAAATAATGGTGAGGGCATCCTTTGCCGCACCTATAATAATTATCTCAGTTTTCATATTTATAGTACAATGTACCGTTTCAATCCTTATTCTGCTCAGTCTTTTTTACAACTGAAGAATTTTTGCATTTATTTTCATGTAAAGATCATCATAGTAAATCCATAAATTTTAAGCAAGGATCGATTTATATTATCTTTTAATTCCTGAAAAATTTATGTTCTTAATTTCTTATTGATTCCTGCAGTACAGTTCGTAAATGTAATACTTTATAGAATGGGCTACCAAAATTTTAAAAATGTGCTATAGTGTGGAGAATATGATTGTATTTTATTCAGTTTTCAAAAATAAAGGAAACAGAAGTAGGGAAGGTATTGAATTTTAAATGTTTCAGCTGAAGATGTATGACCTTGATGATTTTTTTAAAGAGAAAAATAAGCACCATTTTTTTCGCAGTAATGCCATGTACAATTCAACACCAAAATTACAAAGTTTTTAAAAGCAACTGTGTTTAGAATTTCCAGTGAAGTCTTAAAGTGTTGACGTATATTTTTCTAGTTTTTTCAGTCTTTTCTCAGTTTATAATTTTAGTGTACAGTTTTCTTAGTAAGATGGCTTGCAGAAACACTTAATTTGTCTTTTTATTATTAACGTTTTGTGTATTTTAAATTTATTAATTAAATATCATGTTCTTCGCACTTACGCAATATAAAATTCGGTTAAACAGCAGTACCACAGAACATTTAAAAACAACATATTCTTAGAATGCCCGATATACAGTTTCGCTTGCTGGAGATCAAAATATTTTATTCCGTACAGTGTTACCACTGCTCGCTTTCAAATCGTTGAGCTTGTTAAAAATTCATTAAAGTTTTACAAAATATGAAATATAAAATTCGAAATTCAAAATTCGGGCTTCTAAGTGTACATATTCTGGTGGAGGACTATGTTATTCAAATTTGGTAGCTCTAGGCACCGTCATTTTATGAAAATTCGAGGAACATACATACATTCAGATTCTTTCTTACTCAGTTTCTTTAAAAATAATACAATACGATAAATGGTGGCAACAATTTGAAAAGTGACACAGCCGTTTATAATGGACAACGGAAAATTCCGTTTCGAGAATAACAGCCTATTCGGGCTAACGCCCTTTTGGGCTAATAAGTAACTCTGAGTTTTGCCGAAGCAAGGAACATGAAAAATGTACAATGTTTTTGCTTGCATTCGAACTCTGGACCTCCCGATTCTACAGGACGTGCTTTTAACGACAGTATGAAGACACGTGAATGGAGGAAATAGCTTGTATTCTTCTCCACTTAAAGAGTGACTGGTGAGGGGGAAATCTAATTAAGGTGGTTACTATTTATCGTCCACCACAGTTTTAGGTTGAACGCCACTGTAAAACGTGTTCGAAGCCAGGGAACTGAAAGAATCCTTAGTGCCTTCATTGGAATTCAAATTCCAGACCTTTTAATTGCTAGCCCGAGGGGTTGAGAAAAAGGGACCCAGTCGCCAAATATTGGCGGTAATGAATTATCGTCCACCATCTTTTAGTTCAGACGCCACTTGTAGAGACAAAGAACGTCTATGTAAAGAAGGAAAGATTTCATAGACGTAATGTAAGCGAGTTTGCTATTACGCCGTTAGAAAGCGGAGGGAAAAAATCGCCAAAGAATTTGGCGACGGAACCTGGCGGTGAAAATTTCCCTCTCCGCGATGTGTACAGGAAATTATTACGTGTTCTACGTGTTAAGAAGACACTTTCTTTGACAAAACGTTTCTTCTTTGACTTTTCACAATATTTTAAACTCGGATTTTCGTACTTCTTTTTCCCTCAAAGTAACTAATCCATTAATTAGTTTACTTTTGCGAAAAAATGTTTTCGCGGAAGACTTTAAAGAAATTTAAAACGATGTTCGTTTTATGAACTCTTGATAAACGTGACTTTCGAGCTTTGACAACAGATATTCCGCGCATGCGGATCTTGTTCCGGAGAAGTTTCCCTCTACTTTGGGACGGAGCCACTTCGGTTGCGTAGTTGTTTTCCTTCTTAACACGAAATATTGTTACGAAATGTCCAGAGGCGGTAAGATAGCTTCCCCGCAAAGCAGGTTTAAAATGGCCAGAAAATGGCAAGGAAAGGCAGGGTTGCCACATTTGGCGAGAAATCGCCCATTTGGGGACAAAATTGGCGATATGCCATAGACGGATGGAGAACATTCTGGAACGAATTCGTACTGGTTTCTCCCAGAATGTTCTCGACCGTAAGCCAAAAGCTTTATAAACCCTGCTGGTACGCGGAGGGTCAGCCAGCGTCACGTCTATCGAGTTGATAGTCAGTCAGTGAGTGCCTAGTCGATTCAGTGACCGAGTGTCTCGAAGACTAGTCCCAAGTTGGTCGTCGAGTGCATCGAGAGAGTCTCTTAGTATATCGCGAGGCAGTGCAATGTCGAGTTTCATCTCAGAGTATGCTGAGCTCCAGGAACGGCCGAACCAAGTCGGGAGCTGTACTTTAGTGTATCGTCGAGTGCATCGCAAGTTGTAGCTTGGAGAGTCTCGAGAGTACTTAGAGTTTCGAGAACGACCGAGCAGAGTCGGGAGCTGTACTCTGGTGCTCTGCCGTGAAGCTGTCTCCACCGTTATAGCCTAGTAGCCTGTGTCGCTGATTGTCTAAGTGTGTTTATAGTAGCTCTTCGACGATTGTAAGCACGATTTTGGAGCTGTCTTGAAAAATACTGGCCAATAAAGTGCGTTTTGATACTTCATCAAGTGTCGTAGTTATTCACTCCAAATTCACAAACTCGTACGTACGTTAAAAAAACGTAACAATATTCCTAGGTAAAGACTAGTAAATATTTTATTTTGGAACAGGAAACGTGAAACATGTGCAGCGCCCTCGCTGAGCTCGAAATTTTGAAACTTCCGATTCAAACGAACGTACTTCCAGTTCCTTCACGAAAGCTCACTTTAAAGGGAAAGAAAATATCATGTAATCTCATAATTTTCTTAAATTAAAATTGCCATGAAAGAGTTATTTTTTAACCAGCTAATACTGTTTAAAATTAGTCAAAATTCTCGATTTCTTCCATTATTTTAAACCAATTTGAGTCAAAAATATTTTCGCAAAATTTTCGAATGGAAAATATTTTGCACATATACGCGAACTCACATTCCTAACTCTCAATGATAAAGGCAATTAAATCGATTTCATATGCAAATATGATTTTTTTCCTCTTTATTTCAGAGTCTTTAGTTATTCCTAAGGTATCTCTACTAGAAGAGTAGGTGGGAAAATATATTTATTATGACCAAATGAAAATCTTTAGCGGATATTTCAGGAAAAAATTACCTCGGCAATCATCTCACCGTTCGAAAGAGGATTTAAAGCTGGTTCTGCATACAGAATGGGATGATGAGAGCAATCGATTCCGAGACCTTCGGTCAGTATATAATCCATAACCTTTTCGTACGAGTCCCAATCCTTGACTGTTCCTCTTTCGACTGGATAGTGAAGGGACAGGATACCTCGATGTTTTTGCGCTTCGTCTCCAACGTAAAATTCTCGGTCACAGATTAAAGATGGCATACAACGCTGAAATGAAGGCACAAATTTAGTGTTGTTTTTTGTCGCTAAACTATATCTTTTATTATATTAATGAATAAACGCAAAGTATTTCGAAACCTAATCCAATTATGTGCTGATAGCTGTGACAGCTGGTGGTAATATTGTAAAATAAAGTAAAACACTTAAATCCATCCCATATTCAAACCGGAGCTAAACATTAGAAATAATATCGAGAAGCACAGTGACTAATTGCATGAAAAGGGGCAAAAACAATGTATGCGAAAAATGAAAACAGTAAAAGAAATATTTGATGTAGACACTCCATGACTTCCTTGTACGGCATATTAAATTATACACATATTTTGCTGCAGTTCTTTAAACTTATTTTCTTCAATTTCAGTTATCGGGGAGTGATAAAGGCACAGATTTCTATAATAACTCTTCTGCGGTTAATTGAAGTATTAAATTGCAATTTATAATTTTGGGTCATTATCCGATCAGAAACAGCCTGGTTCATTCAATTCTCTCGTTTGACCAACTCTTTCATGAAGATGTGGCGAGGAATGGAAATAACCTTTTCCCATTTTTGGTATGCATTATTTTCACACCGTTCCATGCAGTTAGTCTCTTTATACTTCTCGACATTAATTGTAACGGTTTGTGTTGTTGTTGTTACTTATCTCACTTGCCTGACAGCAGAAACAGAACAAGCCACGAAATTCATGGTGACAAAGAGTGCAAGATTGCACCTGTCGTTGTCAAGAGCCTTGAAGACCATACAGGTGACAGTACGACTTTGCTATGTTCCGCCCCGTTTTGATAAAGAACATCCCGTGGGGAAATGGGTCCCATGGTCTCCTACTCCTCTTTC
>KK113895.1:35899-47412 GCA_000611955.2 Stegodyphus mimosarum
CTACCATCAACTCCAGAGGACTTCCGGCTCGCCGCATATGTAGAATGTCTCCATGCCGCACAGGCATTATAGATTTACAAACATCCATGCCTTTTCCGGTATTCTAACCCGGGCCCTTCTGTATGGCAGTCAGAGTCACTAACCATTATCCCGATTGAGCGGCTCTATTTCGGGTTAAATATGGGATAGATTTATAATGTTTCACTTTTATTTTACATCCTTATTACCATAAATATACGTGAGTACCTAGATGTTTTTCTTGTAAATGTAAGATTTACAAACATCCATGCCTTTTCCGGTATTCTAACCCGGGCCCTTCTGTATGGCAGTCAGAGTCACTAACCATTATCCCGATTGAGCGGCTCTATTTCGGGTTAAATATGGGATAGATTTATAATGTTTCACTTTTATTTTACATCCTTATTACCATAAATATACGTGAGTACCTAGATGTTTTTCTTGTAAATGTAAGTTCTTGCATGTCAGCGACATCGGAAAAGGAAATGATATTAAATAAAAAATTAAATGAGAAATGCGTTTTTCTTCTTCAGAAATACAAAGATCTGCATCAATAAAAGATCAATACAAAGATCTGCATCAATAAAAAAAAAAGAAAGAAAGAAAAAGAAATCAGAAAATTACTGTTAGGAAAAAAAATTCTATCTCTGGATTCAAATCAAAGACGTCAACAGTTTATTAAATATAGAGCAAAGTATAGCAGTTGATATCATAAAATTTAATGCTTTTAGAAATATTACTAAACCTTGTGTTTGAAGTAGGGACCATTTCAATATTTTAATTGCCTCAGATAATTTTTTTACTAATTATTTTATATATTTAAACCTAACAACTTGCCTATTTGGCCTTTCACGACCCAAATGCTTGGAAAGCAAATCTAATTTATGATCGAGGTCTATATTGCTACGAATTTTGCACATAGATAGATGATTTTGGTGCAATTATATGTGAAATTGTTGTATTTTTCCGTGTGATGTAACGTAAGAAAAATCTAAAAGAGACAAGCTATGACGGAAAAGTAAGAATACAGGTGCAAGTGCATTTAACATTGAGTAAATGGGTATCTCGGTAATTTGACCAGATATCGTCAAACTGGTAACGGTTTTGGCAACTTGTTTTATCGCTAAATTTGAGGAGAAATCGCCAAAAGTCGCCAAACTGTGAACACCTATACGAGAATTTCTGTGGAAAATTCCAGAACTATGAAGTGTTTCTTTTGAAAAAAATAAATTTTATTAACGTATCATCGGACCTGTGTCCATTCAATCTACAGTAGACGCTCGTTTTTACGAACTCGTAGGGACTACGAAAACAGTTCGTTAAATCGAGAGTTCGTAATTTAGAAAGGCATCGGAAATTGTTAGTATTTCACATTTTAATGTTTTCGAGACAGGTTAGTGATACTATTCCATGCTTTTATTTATGTATTAGGAATTATTTTTAATAGTATTACTACTTAATAAATAATATCCATTCTATTAAACAAACAAGAAATAAAAAATATTTGTAAAACGTACCTTTATTTGTCAGGACTGAGTGTTCTGTGCATATGTTTTGCAAACACAGTGAAGTCACTTACTAAGGTCCTGCTCTGGAACAGGGAGCTGAAAAATGAGCTTTGTTCTGGTGTAGATACTGTGCTGGAGAATAACTGCACGTGAAAGGGATTTTAAATCCTCTTTTATTAAATCACTATTATTTACACACTTCCCGACTCGGGAGGGATACAGAAAGTAAAAGACCACACTTGGGCCTAACTTAACAATCGAATAAATTTATACTAAACCTAAATAGAAATTTAATTAAACTTTGCTCACAGAGCTAAATCGTGGAATTGGCCTCTAACTAAATGGTGCGTAGCAAGAAGTACTAATACTAGCGCACTTCAATTTATTTCAATATGCAATCACGTAGTAAGCACTATGGCTTATAATTTTAGCTGCTAGCTGGTCAGGCGAACGTCGAACAGAATGACCGTGATCTGAGACTAAAAGCTCTCACACCCTAAGAGGTTTCTACCTCTGGTTTAAATAGTACTTGGCTGTACTTCAAATTAGCATAAGCTGAAAACGCGCGTTTCTTCTGACGGGAAGTTGAAACAGAGAAGAGATAGAAAGATTTAAATTAAAATAAAACTTGGTTAGTTTAACTAAAACCTTACATATTAAGTCATTGAGCAACAAAATAATCACTTATCTTTGTCTGTTTTAAAACAACAGATTGTACAATGCAAGACTCCATCTTCTCTATATTTGTTAGCATTTCGCAATTATCACTGGCCTCAAAAAATCGTCTAAGTTCTGTCAAGTATTCAGCAGCTTGTTTTAAAGTCGGTCTTGGTGTTACTTCATTTTCTTCTTCTTCTTCTTCTTCTGGATCTGAAAGTCTCTCATTCTCGTTGATTATGCTGCTAATAATATCGTGATCCGATATTTCCTCCGTGCAGATGACATTAGAATCCACATTTAAAAAATCCTCGAATGAAAGTTCTGGCAACTGTGGATTTCTACGGCGAAGTTCATGCATGAGAACCTCATCTTCGTCGTGAGATCTATTGTCATGGATTTCTTCAGTTACGTCTGTTTCTTTAATAAAACCTGCATGTCGAAAGGCTTTAGAAATTGTTTCATCTAAAACATCATTCCATGCACTGATTGATAAATGCATTGCACCAAGAATATCAATCTGATAAGGTTGTTCCCTTTCCAAGCCAAGGATTACTCTTTGCAAGAGCACTTTCTTATATTTTCGCTTGAAACTATTGATTATCCCCTGATCCATTGGCTGTAAAACTGCAGTTGCATTTGGTGGGAGATATTCCACACGGATTGCCTGAAGCCCAGTGACTTCCATGTGTGCAGTACAATTGTCCACGATTAGGAGAACTTTGCGCTTCTCTGCTGAAAAACGGTTATCTAAATCTCTCAACCATTTTTCGTAGATGTTGCCAGTCATCCAGGCCTTATTATTAGCATAATATGTAGCAGGAATCTTCTGAACATTTTTTAAACACCTTGGTTTCAGATATTCTCCAATAAAGAACAGAGGCAATTTTTGTGACCCAGTCATGTTGGCTGGAATCAAAACTGTAAGTCTCTCTTTAGCTTTATTACCTCCAACACATTTATCTACTTTGTAAGCTAATGTTCTTTCTGGCAAAATCTTAAAAAACAAAGCCGTTTCGTCCGCATTAAAAACGTCATCTTCAGTGTATTCAGAAAGGAGCAATTTCAACTTTTCTTCTTTCCATTCATTTGCTGATGACGTGTCTACTGCTGCACTTTCACCACACACTTTCCGGAAACTCGAACCATTCCGAAATTTAAATTTCTGTAACCAACCATCCGATGCTTTAAAATCTGTGATGTTTAATTTGGAAGCAAAAAAGTGTGCTTGTTCTTTAAGTACATTTCCATCAATTGGAATGTTTAAGCTTCTCATCTTTCAAAACCAAACAAGCAAAGCCCTTTCCAAATTTGGGTGTTTTGATTCTCGAAAATATTTTCGAGAGGAGGGCCCACATTCATCGTTTCCGTTTTTAGCTCCAAAGATCTTCTCTCTTGCCTTTAAAATCGTCGATAAACTATTTTTAGGAATTCCATATTTCTGAGCAATTTGTGTCTTGCTTAATATTTTTTCGTCAACTTCTTTTAAAATCTTCTTATTTATTTCAACCGCTAAACAAATTCGTTTCTTCATTTGCGACATAGCTCTAAGAATCTTACTTAACAAAAACTGGCCCAATCTCCCTCTCGACTAACGAGACTTCACTGATTGAGTTGTCTAGATCAAATGACTATAACATTACAAAAAGCAACAACTCTGTTTTAGAAGCAACCCAAACCCCTTTAACACGAATGGTCTCACCCCCACCCAACAACATCAGGCCGATGCTCTTCTGAGAGCCTCCCACAACAAACAACACCATAAATTTGTCCTAATTCCCCCTCTTCTCCGCCCCTCCTTCCTTACTGTACTTCTTCGAATGTTTCGCACTTGCTGCCTCAAAATAGTTGGAGATTTTATTTGACCTTCACACTTCGTCCCAATGAAACACGCAGAAGTATGAAAACTGAGTTCGCAAAAAAGAGATTTTCCTGATTTGTAGTTCGTAAATAAGAGCGCAAAATTACATTACATCTATGGGAGTGTATTCGGGACCATTCGCTAGTTCGTCAAATCGAGAGTGTTCGTAAAAAAGAGGTTCGTAAAAACGAACGTCTACTGCATTACGGATCCGTACGCCCGCAACAATATTCAGCCACATTGCAGCTTCTGGTTATATCAAAATTCTGCTTTAGGCAGTTATTTGTGTACCGCATTGTAAAATTGCATAAATGTTTTTAAATCCTGTTTGTAATTCAAAAAGAGGATTAATGCCTTTTCTTTAATTACGTAATTGTGTCCAGTTATGTCTATCTAAAAAATTGCTATTATGTGTATCAAAAAAAAAGTAAACTTACCGGATACTTAGGAATCCCTATGGCAGATGGCATACTGAAGATAGGAAAATCATCGCCTGCGAAACCAGCTTTAGCAACTGATGAGCCAAAATCGATAACTACTGTTGGCAGTCCTTCAGAAATGTCCATACCAGTCAAACTGGAATGAATAAATTTTACTATTACCAGTATTTCTGTGATTTGGAATATTACATGCCTTCGAAGATGTAGCAATTGACAAATCGAAACTAGTAGTCTACGAAAATTTATTACACGCAACCACACTATTTAACCTAACATATATGTTAAAATTTACCACTAAAGCAACTGCTGCTCTTAACCATTTAAATTTTTTACCGCTTTCCGTTGAGAGAAAAGGAAATAGCAGTTTTCTTAAAAGAATAATACCGATGTTTCAGAATTTAACAAGTGCTTGAGTGTTATAGTCTGTTATAGCAATTTGTAAGTTCCAAAGACTTCGCAAAGTTTCTGAATTTCCAAAAATTGCAGTCTCATCCGCATCTTTAAGCGTGTAACCGAGGGAATCTGAGCGATTTGTATTGGAATTATTAAAAAGGATAGTCGACTAAATTCCCAAGATTTATTTCTTAATGGCATTATGTCCTCCAGAGTAGGAACCAATACTCGCATCACATCCCGGCCTAAGAACTGAATCTTGAGATGTTGAAAATATTGAAATTGTTAATGAGTGGATGTTGATAAAGTTACTTTTTATTTTATATTTTAAAGCATAATAC
Source organism: Stegodyphus mimosarum (assembly GCA_000611955.2). Taxonomy (NCBI): domain Eukaryota; kingdom Metazoa; phylum Arthropoda; class Arachnida; order Araneae; family Eresidae; genus Stegodyphus; species Stegodyphus mimosarum. The sequence continues at coordinate 41,118 of KK113895.1, forward strand.
AGTAAGTTTTAGCTTACTGATTTATTAGAATATTCATTATCGTGATCTTAACTGACTTTGACAATGCTTTTTCTTTTTTTTTTTTTTTTTTTTTTTTTTTAGAAGCCATTTTGCAAAGTTTTTAATGCATTATATTGTGAGAGCAGATTCATTGTAGTTTTCTCTGAATTACAGCGGTGCTTACGTATTATCGGAACCACCTTAGTAGAAATCGCCAAAGCTTCAGAATTTACCAGACTCTGGTAACCATGGGCATAACAATTAATCAGGCAACCATGCGCATGACAAATATTCAATTTCCAAAGTCGCGATTTTCGTCTGCATTATTTTTGTTGTATTCTATGTTCCAACGGCTTTTATAGAACAATTATGATTATTTTTTATCTTATACTCGATTTTAAAATTTATGCTTGTAGGATTTTTCTCTAATAGAAGAAAGAAAGGTGAAATTTCTGCAGAAACACATCATTTTATCACAAAATAAACAATGCTTCGAATCCTTTCTCAAAGCGATCCCGACGAAATTTCCACCACAACAAAAACAAAACAATTACTGAAAGAATTTTACTATACGGAGCATCCATTTGGGGCTTGAATATGACCAAGAGCATGTGCAGATTATTGAACTCAATTCAGAGACATCAATTGTTACTAGTTACTAAAGGTTATCGTACAACTTCGACAGCCTCCCTGCAGATCCTGGCGGGTATTCCTCCTTTGGATCTGCAGGCACAAAGAGAATCACTTTTGGGTAGAGTGCTTAGACTGAAATTAGATACAAAATTATGGAATAGGCTTTACTTGACAAATGACTATGAATTGAAGGCTCCTTCAAATCTTGGTCATCCTGCCTTTTTAAATCTGCAAATGGCGGTTAAATTAACTTATGAGGCTCCAGCAGCCGGTGACATAGCTATTTTTACAGATGGTTCGAAAACAGAACAGGGCACAGGGTGTGCCTACTGTGTATTCAGAAATAATCACAGGGTCCATATATGGACTAGACGACTGGAGGATAGGAATACTGTTTTCCAGGCTGAACTTTCAGCGATTAATGCTGCTCTTTCATATACTAGACAGAATTTTTCGGGACCAGTAAAGATTTTCACCGACTCGTTTTCTAGTTTGCAGGCAATTCTGGACATTACTAATACTAATCCGGCTGTTCAAGTCATCCAAGAAAAATTATTGAAATTTAATGTAGCTGAAAGACCAATTCTTACCTGGGTGCCAGCTCATGTTGGCATACTGGGTAATGAAGAAGCGGACACTTTGGCTAAGTCAGCTGCCAATGATCTTAATCGTAATGAAATTCCGACAAAACTGCCTGCATCATGCTTGAAAAAAGAAACCTTGAAAACATTATTAATAAAATGGCAGGACAGATGGACTAGCGAATCTACAGGAAGAAGGGTTTTCTCTTTTTTTCCAAAAGTCTCACTTTGTCAACGCAGCCTATCAAATCATCATACTCAATTCTTCTCCGGTCACGGACCCTTCAATTCATATCTTTATCGTTTTGGACTTAGTGACACTGACCTTTGTACTTGTGGGATGTTGGGAGATCCCGACCACTTTATTTTTCATTGTGAGCTTACTAGTAACTTTCATATGAAAAAACCATCAGACCAGCATAAAACTAAATGGGCAGAATTATTATTAAAAAATTCTAGTGAAACAAAAAAATTCTTGAAAATTATGCAAATTTGTCAAAAAGTTAACTCGGGTATCAGTAGGTAATATTAATCGGTATATTTCTCGACAATAGGATTTTTGTATCTATTTTGCGAGATTATTTTTTTAGGCTGTAAATGGATATATCTATTGCTTGTTGAATAATCTGGTGTTCCATGGCAATGTTTTGTTTGTATACCTCAGAGAATTCTTATTTAATGTTATATGATTATTTGGTTAGTGATTTTTTTTATTTATTTATTTTTTCTTGTATTAGTATGATAACTCTATATTTGTAAACAATTTGTTGGCTTCCCTCAAAATCATGTTTAATTTAGATTTTATCATATTTTGAGCATTATGCTTCTTTAATTTAGGTCTTAGAGACATGATTAATATTGATGTATATTTTATTCTCTTTTACAGTAGCATTGATCAGTACTGTTTATTGGTAATTAGTATCTGACTGTTGTTATTACTTTGAATCTTGATTATAGTTACAAATTACAATGGTTCTTTAATCCTGATACTGTGAAGGTTAATGTTCTATAGTGGATATTATAGTATTGTCGGATTTTACTTTATCTTGTCTCGAAACATTTTGACATTGTCAGACACTGTCATTTTAATTTTCGACTTCAATAGATGCTCTTGTGATTTAATTTTAATTTTATGGGTTTTTCCGCATACTGTATTGGGAAATTTAGTTGAATTATTATACTTGTATTTATAAATGCTAATGTACAGTATATATTGTTAATTTTGTTTATACTTAATTTTGTTTATACGTTAATATTAGTCTTATGGGTCTTACTGCCATACTGTTTTAAGAATTGTATTATAATTAGTTGAATTAATATACTTGTATTTATAAATGCTTTTTTTACTTGTATATTACGGTTGCATTTAAAAGTTTGTATTAGCTTCGGTACTTGAATTCTGGTAGCATATTTCATTATGCATTGATTTTGGTACTTGGATCCAATAAGATAACACATAGTGTAAGTTTGAAAATTATGTAATCAATTATAATCAGTCTCACATTTCTGAACTCTCTGTTTTGCATTGTGATTTGGTAATAGTACTACATATTGTAATTTTCGATATAATTCTGATTGTAATTTATAATTTTGAGGTTCATTTAATATGAATGTTGAATTTTAGAAGTTGAAGTATTTGACTTTATTATTTCTTTCACTGTGTTTTTAATTTTGAAAAGTGTATTTGTAGTAACAATTGTATAATAGACTCATAGCACGTACAGTCGATGATAATGATGCATCTGTGGCTGTGAGTGCCGCTCTGACGATTGCTCGGTCTTCACGTTCTGTCGTTTCTCTAGGCCTACCGCTTCCTTCTTGACGCTGTGTGCGGCCATGGTTCACCCATTCCTGCCAACCTCGTCTAATAGTGGCATCACCCCTGCTTAAATGTCGAGCTATTCGCCGATAAGACCAACCGACTTCTTTGAGCCCAAATACACGATTTCTCTCAAATTCTGACATCTGCGCATATCGTTCGCGCACCTGTATGCGAGGCATAGTTACTGTCTACCAGAGTACACGGAATGAAATTCGTGAAGAATTTATGACCTGGAATCGTAATTTCTCCTCTTAAGTATCCTGCCAGTTACGCAGATCAGATGCGCTGTAGCGATAACCGTTCATTCATTGCTAGCCAAAATGTAAAATTTTGCATTTTCCGTGGAAACCTATATGCATATCAATTTGTGTCCAATTTGCTTTATATCTACCTCTCGGTGCGCCGTCATGCGTCGATTTTTTTTTTTTTTTTTTTTTTTTCTAAGAGTGTATATAGTTGAAATGTAGAATACATAGGCAATAATATATGTGTATGTGTGTAATGTGTAATTTTTTACAGTAAAAGTAAGAGTTCTTTTTCTTCCGTAAAATTCGCCAAACGGCGCCAAGGTAGCTATGATTGATAATATGTAAGTATCAATATATCTGTTCATGTATTGGCTCTTTATATCTAAGTAAATCATTTTGTATTTAAAATTAATAAAATATCAATCCTCTTTCTTTGCGAACAGTTTAGTTATCCTACTGAAAATTCATTATTATGCTTGCCGTATGCATTTCAAATTTTGCACCGTCTATGAAGACTCAGTTTTCCATTTATCAACTTTTATTATTAATAGTTACCCTTTTCGATATGCAAATATGTTTCTTTAACGTGTATGTATAATTTGTTTTTCATCTGATAATTTTTGGCAAAATAAATATTATTCACTAAAAAACATTTTATGATTGGTTAATTTTTTTATAAGATTGATGAAAAAAATACTTATACTCTGAAAGTATAAGTATTTTTCTTTTACTTAATAAATGTGTTAAATATTCGCCTCTTTTATATTAAAAGTTTTAATACTTCAAATGTATGTGCACCTTTTTACATTTATGCTGGCCTATTTTTATTAAACTAACGGATCTGTATGTATAGGGCACCTATGTTTATAAGGATTTTGCTATTTAAGTATCGTTTTATCCCTGTTTATAATAGCATGTATATTTTAATGTATGATATTCCACAATATATAGGTTCTCATCACAGTAACTTAAGTACAACCTTACTGCAACGCGATTTAATATTATTTCAGTTTCTATTAGTTGTCGGTTAATGTATGGTGCTTCATGAATTTGTTAGTTACCTTGAGACTAGCATTTTGTATAATGAGGCTTGATCCCAACAATTAACATGTTGACCATCCTGTTCTAGAAAATATCCAAAAAAAGATTGTATTTTCAAATTATATTATTATCTAAAAGAGCAACTGGAGGGATGGAACATCGCTTCTGAAATCTTCCCGAATGATTTTTTACTATAAGAATGAAGTTACCAATTATTTTAAGAAGATATACACTTGCAGGGAATTGTTGTATTCTTCCTTGAGTGCTCGAGTGGTGTAATTGGTTAGCACATCTAACTATGATTGGAAAACCCGTGGTTAGAATCCTGATGAAGACAAATTTGAGTTTTCCCGTTTCTCGCACCGAAAAGTTATACTGTATCTACAGCAGTGCTGGAACAAAAATACGGTTTGTGATAATTTGTCACCTCTTGGAAATGGTTTACTGGATCTTGTGCCTCATCCTTGTTGCCACTTAAGCAGGAGAGTACGCAAAGAATATTTTTATACCTTCGCGCGTGATCTTGTGACGTAAATCATTAACACTCCCGGCAAGAAATTGAAAAATGTGTGGTTCGAATCCCAGTGAGGGTACAGTTGACTTTGCAAGTTTTCTTCTTTAAAACAAAAAGAAAAGAAAAAGAAATAGCACCTATATAGTAATTAATAATTTGCTGATAGATGTCTTAATTTGATCAGCTTATAAGGTATTTCCCCCACCTGCTTCGCATACCTTCGTGGTGTAATGGTCAGCACGCTCGACGCGTAACCGAAAGGTCCGTGGTTCGATTCTCGGCAAAGGCGCTGCTCATTTTTTCATGACCTCCTGCTTCCAAAAATAACCTAAATCACTCTACATTGGCGCCCGAACAAAAAAGGTAGTGGATGAAGATTCTCCACCACCAGGATTTGGCGATTGGGTCCCCAAAACCCCAGTCGCCCTTTAAAAGGGGGAGTATATAAGGTATTTCTCCCGCCTGCTTCGCATTGCTTTGTGGTGTATTGGTCAGCCCGCTCGACGCGTAATCGAGAGGTCTGTGGTTCAATTCCCGGCGAAGGCGCTGCTCATTTTTCATGACTCCTGCTTCCAAATAAATCCTAATGACTCTACAAACTTCTGTAAAACATCTGTAAGGTTATTATTATTTTATATAACCAGTTACTTTATGATTTAGATAGTTACTGTGACTTCTTCTTTACGTTCACCTACCAGAGTGCAAAATTAGTTTGAGTTTTCAAAATTATTTTATATTTAAAATGAGGTTTTTGACTGTGAAACAGAGCATGTTTCTTCGTCTCGAAGCTTTGTTATTAGGTTTAAGATTGCAATTCTTCGGCGCTGCGTTATAGCTGCCGACATTTTAAATTGTTATACCGGTGAGAAGTTTTTTGAGCCAACTTCGCGTTGAATAAATTGTGTAGTCTTTGAGTACTAGACTTTGTAATTTTGAATTTACTGTTACTTTGATTTACCTCGCCACAAGTGGTGAGTGTTTTATTAAGCACGAACTGTGCGTTTATTTTAAAGTTCTGATTTAATAAAAACGTTTGTTTTAAACCTTTTAAGGACTCTGTATGCTGCCAAAGGATACCAAACTCTATACATCTTAATGTGCCGCCCGGACGGTGTAGTGGTTAGGGGAGCCGACTACGATACCAAAGGGCCTGGGTTCGAATCCCGGAGAAAACATGGCTGTAATTGTCCGTCTCTTCATAGGAGGCAAAGGTGGCCCACCTATTAGATGCCTCCATAATAAAGTAACCACCACCTCTGGCCTTTGTAGTGGAAAAGCCGGAGCCGGCTGAGGGCCCGCCATTGAAAAAAAAATCTTAATGTATGTGTCATTACTATGACATAAAATGTATTGTTTTCTGAAAATATAATTTTTAAGAAAAGTAGAATGAAAATTCAGAAATTTACAGTGAGCACAGGAAGTACATTAAAGTAAATATTACCTTGTACAAACTTAG
>KK113895.1:47465-120423 GCA_000611955.2 Stegodyphus mimosarum
ACAGCTGATTCCTTCAAATCTAAGTAAAATAGTAAATAACTTTTTTTTTTAATATATCATTATCTTCTTTCAATCTAATATTGAAAGTCGGAACCCTAACTTAACAAATTTCCTTTCCCTGCGTAAAATAAACTAGTGCATTGATTGTTTGCACAAATCATAACAAAACTGCAAAACGATTTACGATTACGATCAAATTAAATATTACAACAATTACTATCTGTAAGCGTATAATACGCATTCCGTCAAAGACATAAGATTTAAATGCTAATCAGTTTTCGCATTAATGGCTTGTATGCTGTCATACTGCCTCCAAGTAATAAACAAAAATCACAAACTCATTTATCACATGGACACGCTCTGCAAAGTTATGTGTTAGCGTAAATTGATGCAAAACTTTAGACGTTATTCTTTTTTTTTTTTTTTTTAACTGCTACTCAGTTTGAATTAAAACCTTTGAAGTTTTACAGTACGGCAAAATGTAGGGGAAAAAATGTGTATATATTACAAAGTACTTAAATATCCCCCTTTCAAACATAAGAAGTACAAAATATCAGGTTAATCTTTACATTATGGTAACTGATAGTTTGGCGACTTTTGGCGACATTTTAGTAAGGCGATAAAAATTATAATAATAACAATAATTTTTATTAATTTAATGTATATGTTTATTTATATTTTAATTAGTGTTCTTTAATTTATTTATATTTTAATTAAATGATAGTCATTTTGTGCATTATGCGTTTGTAGCATTTTGCAATCCATTTCAGTACAAGTAAACCTGCATGGAAATAAGTTAAATATTTGACACTAAGTATTTGCAACCATTTTTAATGTTTGCCTTATAAATTCGCAGGTGACTTTTATAATGGATAATTTAGAGGGAAAAGAAAATTAATGTAATATCTTGCATATTTTATTTATTTTATACGTGCAAATGTTCATCCTTGGAAAGGGTATATGCAAGCTGAACATATAAAACCTTGCATAGTATACATACTTTTTAGCGATGAGGTAATTTCATATATGTCCTTTTTTACCAGCTTCAAAGATTCACAAAATTTTCCTGCATTTTCGTGGAAATTTTTCTAATTTACGAGAAAAATTATTTACATGTTTCATATACAAATTTGCCCTGTAAAAACAAATTTCTGTGCACGTTTGTTCCACTACTTTTCGGAAAATTCCAATCGTGATTTTAGCTAATAAGCACTTGGAAACAATTTCGCACCTAATCTTCGTCATGATTAAGCACTTTTGTTCCATAAAAATTCTAGCGTAAACGTAATTCGGCTAGCAGATTGTTGGAAAAAAATGTTGAGTTAAAAAAAAAAAAAAAAACCTTTACTTCGTGAAAACAAAATGGCGTCCCCCAAACAAACTGGTAGGTTGCTGTAGCAAGGTTGCTCGCCAAATTTTCGCCAAAAAACCGCCAAGTTACCATAATGTAAAGATTAACCAAATATCAAAACTTCCGGTTTATTCATCAAGCATAAATCTGTGCTGTTGCTAATAGATTAATCCTAAGCTTATTCTGTGAAGGATATTATTGATTTTCGATGTTTTTTGTTTTTTTTTTCGGAGGGTTTGCCCTTATCTCTATTATTCTCCTTCATTGGCTTAGCCAGAGGTTTTGCTGTCCGGGATGATCTACTTGCTGCCTTTCTCAGTGCATAACAAAATATCTATGAAATGGCATAACAACGTACATGGAGATAAATAAGAGCTCGGTGCTACTTTGGTAGACAGTTGCACGGATTTTGGCGATTTTTTTGGCGAGCGATACGACTTATGGTAAACCCATTACTAGAAAAGTTATGTATGGTAACCGATACTTTGTTGTCATTTTATTAAAAAATAATGCATTTTATTATGCATAAATTCCGTGTTTTAAATATTATTTATGACTTTGTAAATGTTAAAAATCAATTTAATTTAGCCTTTTTATTTGAAATAAACATTTTACTGTTTATGATATTTTATGTTGTGGATGATGACACCTTAATTTAAAACTAATTGGTTTTAATATCTATAAATTTAATCTAATGTTTTTAACATTATTTATGGCTATTAAATATTAAAATACATTTTTTTGGAAAATGATTTTATTATGTATGATTGCATATGCTTTATGTAATCAGCTCCCTGATTGGTTACAGAATATTTGTGCATTAGGTAATTGCTCTTTGTCATTAGGTAATTGCTAAATTATGTATTCCATCGTTCTAAAAAAAAGTGGCCAAAAAATAAGGAGTGATACTATCTAAAATTGCTGAGATTGCCACATATGTTTTAAGTTAAATAATCATATCCTATAACACTTATTTTAAAGTATTTGAATTTAAGTAATATTTCATTTCTTTTAAACGTTGGTATGATGTTTTTAATTCGATATTCAGCTTAAGTAATATTTTAATCCAATTAAATGTTGTCGCAATGTTTTTATAGCGGTGTTTTTATTCTATTTCTGTGATATATGAAAGTAATAATTTAACCTTATTTTAGTTATTTTATACTCGTAGTAAATGTATTTATTTACATTTGCCTGCCATCTGAAAAAACGACGTTTTCAACAAAAAATTAATTCATTGTTTTTAACGATATTTATTTTTTTAAGTTTCGAATATTTTACTATGCGTAAAATACGTAAAAACAGCGTTTTTCAAGATGGCTAACGATTGTAAAAACCGCGCCAACGTAAATCGCCAGAAATCAGTGCAATCGTCTACCAAAGTAGCACCAAGAGCTCTGTACATAATTTCCGAAATAAAATTTGCATTCTTATGTTACTTCTATAGTGTGGGCTTCTGAACACGATGAACTATAACGTCGTCAAATATCTGCTCAAAGAAGGTACCAATCCTAATATAAAGGCAATGAAGGCAACACAGGACGTCACTGATTTTCTGGAAGTGTTGATATATGCTACTTGTATCTCAATTATGGTTGTGACATTAATGCTATGGATGAACTTGGTGGTTCTGCTCTCCACATTGCTGCCAGACAAGATGGTTTTCCCTGTGTAACGCTTTTCTTGTCATGAGTAGTAGGTGTCTAAATCGTGAACAAAACAAATCAGATACCAGCGGATTGTTGCCTTGATAAAAATAGCGATACTTATTTATCACTAAATTTAAATTTGCTGCTGCAAAAAATAACAGCCGAATACAAGTACAAAGCTTTTTGCGTGCGTACGGGTGGTAGATTGAATGCACAAGTCCGATAATGGATTAATAAAATTTATTTTTATCAAAAGAAATATATCAGAAATCTGGAATTTCCCTCAGGGATATTCGTACAAGTATTCACAATATCACGCAGTATAATCACTAATTATACTTCAAACTACTAAAAAGTTTAAATGCAACGCAATGCAAAGGGCATCTAAAGAGAAAGCTAATTCTGATGCCTCAGTTCACACGGAAGTAAACAACTCGCAACAGCAGCAACTAAGCAATTCAATTCAGACGTTCTCTCTGCGACCTTTTATAGCTTTCAAACGGTCGCGAGATATTTCTAGTACTTTGTGTTTCTCGAGAGTAGACAGACAAAGTAGACAGATGTCTTGTTTTCGACTTAGCGAGTGCAAAACAAGCTTAGGTTAGGCAAAAATCAAGTTTAGGTGCGAAGGAAAGGTATATAGGAACTAGGCAATTTCGCAGAGGAGAGTAAAAAGGAACTTCGTATATTTTATACGAGTTCAAAAGGCCAGGAAGAAAAGATGGGACAAAAAAAATTTAAATGAATGGCCCAAAAGTAATAGAGAAGGAAAGAAAAAAAGAAAAGGGCCCAGAGAAAGGAAAGGAAAAGAAGTAGAAAATTTACTAAAATAAAATTGTGTTCATGAGTGTAGTCAAAAGGGGGAGGAAGCTGTTTTGATTCACAATAGTGTCTCCCAGGTGTGTGTAGTGAGTGTGTTTGGTAAAGCTAAATAGATGTGATGATGGGGTAAAGAAGGTCCAGTTACATTACAGTTTTAGTTAAGAAGCTAACTTTAGCTAAGACAGGAAAGTCAAAATAAAAATAATTAATAATTTAAAAAAGGGTGAGTGCTAACATGGGAAACAAGGCAATATGTTTGCCTTCACCTTGAGACACAACAGCAAAAAGGACACATAACATTAGATAAAAGCGTATACTATTTTATCTACTAGCGTCTCAAATCAGAATGGCCGTGAAACGGCTCCTTACGGAACAGACGTTATGCGCATGCTCACGGACAATTCGAAATGTGCTTTCTCTTCAACGCCTGCCAATGATCGGCCGGCTATTACATTTGGCTATTATTCGCCAATTTGTGTAGGTTTAGGTAGTGTAGGTTTGTGTAGGCTAGAGTAACATAAACTATTACCGTTTCCAACATATTCACACATTTTTCAGAAAACAGCATCAGACATAACCATAAATTCATACACAGTGCGACAGCGCATCACCAAAAATGAATAAATAAATTACAGAGCTCGTTTTAATATTAGTTAATTTTTTATTAATTAAATATAATATTTATTCATTAATTTAGCAATCATAATTTATTATATTAGTACTAGTTTAACAAATTGAGTCACACTGTATTTATATTACTCATAATTCTAAGAGATATATTCAAGAAAATAAAGAATAATCCATATCTCTCATCTGCGAACTGTAAAAAAGTCGGAGATCGAAGTAGCAAGTAGCGCGATCTAATACATTCATCGACGCCCAAGAACGAGAAGCTAGACCCCGCGCTGTACCCTTCTGATGCTGGCCAATTATGTTGGACTTGAATATGACGTCATTTATAGGCGAACATGGACCTTATAAGAGAGGTTCTTATAAGGTCTGTGAGCATGCTAAAGGTCCCTTCGGACGATTACAGCACAACAAGTGCAGACGGATGATCCAAAAATAATTGGATTATGCTTTCTCTTCATCAGGACTTTGAAGGGATTATACAGGCGTAGACCTTCGGGTCGTTACCTATTACAAGAATGATGACCTATGAGGTCTATGTAGGCGGAGTGATTCTTTAATGGCTGGCGATGTAAACGTGGAACTGTTTGAGACAAATGTTCAAAAAGTATATATAAACATGATATAATTTTATAGTCTAATCTATGAAAATCGTTTGAGCTTTAAAATTCACTAAGACCACCCAGTAGGGTGAAAAATTTATGAGTAAAGGCCGTCAGGCCGAATACTCCAACCTACCATAATTCACCGATGGTCTAATCTTATTTTCTTTTGTAATCTCAATTTTTCCACATTATATTAGGTTATTATGCCTTCTGAAAATTTAAAACTCCTAATTGTTATGTGGTAGATCTTGTTTCTGCATTTTGGCGGTTGCTGAATCATTGATTATTTAATTCGAGTTTCAAAAATAATTTTCTTTGTATATAAACTTGTATTAACATACATGAAGTAATTTATAGGGCATCACACTGTTAAGTATTTGTGCCATTTTAAAAATGTTAGTACTAGTTATTATTCTTTCTTTATGCAATCAAAGCCGTATCAGTTTACGTATGCAATTTATACAGAATCACGATCAACCTACAGTAAAAAATAAAGGTTTATTGTGTGGTGAAATTATATAACTGATTCATTCTGAACTGCAGTTGTCAGTGCCATATGAAGTTGCTGTTTTCGTTCTTGAGGTAAAATGAAGAATAATTTGTCAGCCATTTGATTAAATTTGTGCATTAGAGTTACACATCTAAATATTTTACTTCTGGTTCTCAAGTGACTGATGTTTGCATGTAATAGCTCTAATATTTTACAACTGAAACTTATTTTGCTTTCCCACCTAATCGTTTTTTTTTTTTTTTACATTCTCTTCAGTTTCTGGGAGGTTGTATTGATTTAATTAGCACATTTTTCTATGTGTCTTATAAAGGGATAAACAAGGGAACTTCCCAAAAGGATTTTGTTTTCAGAATTCTTATATTGCATACATAATTCTTTTTCTGCGTAGCTTTCAGTTTTAATCTTATTGGGTTAATTTTGTTTTTAAGTTATTAATTTAGTTTATGTTTTATTTTAGTGTCATGGATTATGTTAAATATAAATTTTTAAATTTGTCTGAGCAGAAGCGTAGCTAGGGTTTTCTGTGCCTGGGGGATGCTGAAGATTTCATGACCCGTCCTTTCTGTCAAAATGCATTGGGGAACATCGGTTTGGCACTTCCTGTATGTTGCACCTAGAAACAAGGGATATCCCCCTTTCTATCTCAGCTATGCCACTATGTCCGAATCCTTTTTACATAGCATTTTTCCAAAGCATTTGTCTCACTTTTTTGTTATGAATTTGCTGTTTAACGTTTCAGCAGCATAAATACATTTCACTCGTCAGTTATCACATGATGTTATATTTAATAGCATTGTGTATCCTTTTAATTTATCAGTGCACCAATCAGAACATTTTATGCAAATTTACACATTTCTGTCAGAAAAACTGTGCTTTTCTCTAGTAAATAATTATTTAAATAATAACAAAAAAAAATGTGAAAGCTTTCAGATTTTACATTACGACCAAAGTGACTTTTTTCAATGTTTGTGTGTTACCTTTATTTATTAAATATCGTGTTCTTCGCACGTGAACCATAAAATTCACTTTAACAGCAATATTGGCAATAATTTTAAATATATTAATATCTTTAAAATAAGCATATCTTTAGAATTTCTGATACACAGTCTCGTGCGCTGGAAATATTTTTTTTTCTTTTCTTTTCGTATAGTTTTGCCATTCCTCGCTTTGAAATCGTTGAGTTTGTTAATAAAAAACTAGTTAAATTTTACAAAATATGAAATCGATAATAAGACAAATTCCAAATTAGAGCTTTCAGATGGACTTCCATATGCAGTGGAGGATTATACTATTCAAAATTTGATGGCTGTAGGTTCATTTGTTTTATAACAATACGAGAAACATATATACACTTATGTAGATTCATCATTATTTAATTTCTTTAAATATAATACAGGGCTGTAATTTTTGCTGGGAACAGCTCGAAAAGTGAATCGACGCAAAATGCCAAAACGCAATTAATAGCCCTTCTGGGCTAAGGCCCTTTAGGGCAAAAAAAAAACTAGTATTGAATAACTATTTAGTCAGAAAATCAAAATCTCCTGGAATTGTGGATGATCATCTTAGATGGGGTTCATGTATATGTTTCCAGATTAAATGAGAATTATCAACACGGTGAAAGGTTTTATGACAACTACCTTTTGACTAGTATAATGGGGTTATTATATATAATGATACATAAGGGTAGAAGAAACTTAAGAAACGAGCTTGCCATTTACTACCATCAGAGGGTTTGTAGCCGAAATGTGTCATTGGACCCTGTGGTCTCGATTAGCTGTGTGGGGCTTTTTGAAACTGAGCTGAAAATATTTCACGTGAGGATTTATTTGTGAAGTCTTGTATGTATTTCTCCAAAGAACTGGTTTACCCGTAAATCAGTCAATGAGATATCTGGAAAACAAAAATTGTGGGAAATATTTCCTTTGATGCATTGTTGAGGGTAGCTCATAAATGTGAAACTGGTTTAAAAGAATATCATCCTCCATTTCTGCAGAAGACCACAGTAATTTGGAATTGTGGATGGTGGGTTTCTTAAGCTAATTTTCACGGTAATTACATTGAAATAAAAAGCAAAAAGAGTGTAGATAATATAGTTCTGCTTATTTCAGTCCTATAAATAATTTAACTAGTTTTACAGCTAAAGGAAAATACGCATTTTTTGTAATAAGGATGATATGTTTTTGGAGTTTGGAGATGATATGTTTTATGAATGAACAGCTTGATGGGCTTTTTTGTTAATAAAAAAGTAAATGACTGTGAATGCATTTACAAGTATTCAACATCCTAGATAAAATTCTTCTATAAAATTAATAAAAAATTGATACACATTATCAATAAATGTTATTTTTTAAGGTTTTTTTTTCCCTCACAAATCTAAATAAAGTTTTGGGAGGAAGCATTCGAAATTACCTACAACATTAAGCTACGCGCAAAATTTTCATTACATATTTTCATTATCAATAAAACATTCAACAAATAATATTACAGCAAAAGTAAAAGAAACGTAAAATCTCTAGCTAATGTGTGGACGACAAAAGATATTAATTACATTAGTCAAATTATTTACAAATGTTTATGCTTTACAAAAGTATCCTTTAATCATAATACACTTGCATTTAGCAAACAGATTCCCTGCATGAAATTAGGCATATAAATACTAGCTTTTAATCTTCTTAAAAAACGTTCTAAAACCCCTTGAAATGATCATTTAATCTCTCATATTTTATTCTTAATTATTAATATAGAAAGAAAGAAATTTAAAGGCGCAGTTAACAGTAAAAATAACAATTTGATTAAATTTCTTTATCAAACAGCAGTAAGAAAGTTTACTTATTAGTGATGATTCTGTATTGAATAGTCAAGATCATTTCCTTTACTAATGACAAGCTGTCCTATTAAGATATCTCTGAACTTTTCAGTTTCATTCGCTGTAGGTTTGTTCAGTTTTCGTTTTTTTACAATTTTTTGTTTCTTTGTTAAGAAAAATCCTTTTTGTGGAATAATCTTACTTCCAGATTCAAATTTAGTTCTTATATTTTTATTGGATTTATTGTGCTGCAATTTTCTGATAACTGTAATAATTTTTGAGCAGCATTTAAATGTTGCATGATTGGCTGAAATACTTCACCTATTAATATAGTCTGAAAATTTTTATTTTTGTTGCATAATTTTTGGATTTCATTTAATTTATGGGTAATTAACAAGAATTTATGATTAGTTCATTTCTCAGAAATCAAATTTGTCTGTGGTTTTTCAAAATTTTGTACTTCTTCTTTTGAAAAGTTAATAATTGCTCCAGAGTAAACTGTTTCATTTTTGTTGTTCATTACTGCTGAATGAATGCGTTTGCGCAAATTATATTGAATATTAAAGTCAATACATTCACAGGTATATGCTTGCATACAAATATTACACTCTCTATACATTTTCAGATAGTGTTCGTTACAATCATGCTCTGAATTTTTTTTTTGACGCAATAGCTTCTATTTAATGAGCTACTCTCAAATTTAAATATTCTGTCATCAATCTTCTCAGTCTGTAAAAATTTTGCATCTTTGTGCCGCCTTGAAGTATTTGAGATTTTTGCTGTAATTTTCCTTTTGTGCATTTTTGTCAGCCTGTCAATTTTTTTATCTGTTAGATATGACAATAATGCATCTATACATTTTTAAACTCTTTTCGCCTTTTTTCCTTCTAGATATATATGTTTAATTATTTTGTGAAATGATTCCACATGCATGTTTGTGTTTATTCTACTTTGTTTGCCCACTGTTTTGTTCTTAGCACGTAGTACTTTTGAAGATAAGTTGCAAAGTCTTTGGTTTCACTGTCCTCTTCTAATTCATCAAGAAGGCAGTTTGGCATATTTATAAAAATACTTTCATCAAGCTCATAAAGAGCTGATTTTAAAGCTTTATAAATATTTTTTCGTTTTTCTACATTCCTTATAGAATTTATATGGCCTTGCCAAGCTCTGTCCACATGCCAGGCACAAAGCAGCCGTTTGTCTGCAACGCCAAAAATTTTTTCCCATGCTTTGTAAAAAATGGGTGTATCATCACTCATAAATGTTTTTGTGGAGCTTATAGAAACATTCTGTTTCAGACATTTAAAAAATTCAGTCATAGTATTGATATTTACACTGAAGCAACAACAAAAAGCTGCAGGAAATCCTTCCTCAAATTCATAAATACCAGTTCAAATTTAAATAAAAAAAACATGATAGACACCAGTTCAAATCCATATCCGGTTAGCCCAAAAGTTGAATCAACGCATACACGGACGCAGCCCAAAGTACTCAGCATGTGTTGCTGCATTGGATCCATTATGGCAGACATAAAATCTTCTTTTGGCAGGTTTCATGCTGGTCACCTTGTTCTTTATAATGCAGAACACAATTTTTTTCTTTCATGCTATTAACCCATGCACATACACTTACAATATCGTCACCAAACGTAAATCCATTATTACTGTTCCCTTTTTAAATTTTCATTCTGCAGTGAACTGTGTAAATCTTTCACTTTTTTCCTAGAATCCACTCCCAAGACTAACTTTCCTTAAAGGAGGAAATAAAAGTTTAAAAGTTATAATTTTCTATTTTGCTGTAGTTTTTTTTTTTAATATGTAAATATACTGTGATAATACATATTATTCAGAACACTGTTAGCTTGTCTTTAAGAAAAATAGTTGACTAGTGCAAAAGTAATTTTCTTTAAAGTAAACCTGGAAGCCTAAGGAACACAGTTTAATTTATTAACGCTAAAATTTTACTTTTAAATAAAGTTTCAATTGGTTACTGTTTGTCACTAATTATTTGTCACTAATTATTTCTGTTTGTCACTTATTATTATTAATTCACTAATTACTACTTATTTTTATATTTAATTAACTGAAGTTACAGAGTATTTTCTCTCTTCTTTTCACATGAAAAATAGACTAGAATGGTGACCAAAATAAAAAGGTGGCGTACGATAATTCATCACCACCAGGATTTGGCGATTGCCTTTAAGATGTAACTGTAAGCACACTCAATGCATATTTGGAAGGTACAGAGTTTGAACCCAGGCCAGGACATTGCAGATTTCTTCAGTTTCTTGGGACTAAAAAATTCTGAATGACTAAAGTCAATCGAAAATTATATATTAAATCAAGTTTATCAAGAATCATGTATTAAGAAATTTTATTACTTTTGCAGAAGAAAAGCCGATGATGGCAAATCACTCTTATATACAAGTTAAGGGATTAAGTCCTACACATGTAATAGTAATGTTCGCACATATTGTTTTGAAATTGTTAAAAGGAAATGTTTCTTTTTTGAGAGGGGGTCTTGTATCAGAATAAGAAATAAAATTTCCGAAATTTTCAATATTATAACTGTAAAATAATATATGGAACAGTCTGTCAATACATGTAACTTAAGTGGAATAATAATGGACAAAAATCAGTTACTGGTCCTTATTTCTTGTATTGTCTACAAATGTTATTGAAAGTGATGTTAGAGATGCCTTCAAAGAAATGCTAAACTGAAAATAATTATAACTCAAGGCACTTAATCTTTTATATAATTAAAAGCAAAATGATGAATTTAAGAAAATTTTGACAGCTGACAAACTAATTTGGGTATTTAATGGGCATGGCATTAATCAATCCATAAATCATTGAACTTGCACATAACATATAGTACATATGCATTTTTAAATAATTATTTCTGCCTCAATATGTAAGCAAAATTCATGTATGTATAGTACCATTAATTTTGTATGCTTTCAAACAAAAAGTATTGTAAATATAAAACCAAAATATGTTTTTGGCAGTATGCATCTCAGTATGAGAAAAATATGTTTTTGGCAGTATGCAATAAGTTTTTGGCATAATTTTGTTCCTGTCAATAAATAATATTCAATAATTTAATTTAATACGTTACAATAGATACTACTTAATGTGATTGGGGTTAATATCATCATTCAGATACTGTTATCAAAGTATAAAAGTCCCACCCATTTGTACACGTAAACATGAAAAATGCATTGCTTATTGTGGTCAACAATTCAATTCATATTATCAAAATATTATGAAATAGATTTTTGAAACCGAAGTAAATTTTCAAAATTACCATTGAAAAATCTCAAGTAAAAGGTTAAATGGCTAAACTGCTTGATTTTTACTCAGGTGAACAAAATTAGGCAAAGCCGCCCAACCGATATAGTAGTTAGTGTCGCTGACTGCTGTGCCTGGATTTGAATCACTGAGAAGGCATGGATGTTTGGATGTTTCTAAATTTATATTGTCAGTACGGCACTCTAAATATGCAGCGAGCCAGAAATCCTCTAGTGTGGTTTGGTGGAAGGGGAGAAGGGTGGGAGACCTTTGGACGCGTTCCCCCGGGGTGTTCTCCATCAAAATTGGGGACCGAACTGACCAAAATCGCACTGTCACCTATTTGGGGCTCAAGGCTGTTGCCAATGGCAGGCATAATCTAAGGGCAATCATACACAGAGCCCTTTCCTTCAGACAGAAGAAAACTGGATGCTTCTTTTGTGGTATTATATTTTGAATATTAGCAGCCTAGAAAGTGACAACGAAAAACAGAAGCATATTATGAGGGAGAAAAGTGTAATATATTTTAGGGAGGGATTTTCCACATAAACTACTGTGATAATTACAAAGGACATTATATAGAATAAAAAAGATTAAAATTATGACCAACAATTTTTTCTTTTTCAGGTGATGAAATAGGAACATGACCTAAATTAAAATCATGTTTGTAGTGTGTGTTGTTGCTCTGTATGGAAATTTTATTTTCATAAATTTTCATATTTATGCTAGCAGTACATGTTTGTCCACACTTTTTCTTAATCTTGAGCTTTTAGTTGCCGTATTCCTTTCCCTTCAGATTTATAAAATCCACTTCGGCTACATATCGTAGTTAGAGAAGAATGGGTTTTGAATTTTTTTTCCCCACGAGCTATTACAAAGGATGTTCTGGTATTTCTTTCCTCATCATGTAACCATTCAAAAATAGCTATATAAAAAATTAAAAGTAATAGATAATCCATTACTTCTACAAATTTTTAGAAAATAAAATCTACCTAATAACAATATGTTAATTTCATAATATGTAATAAATATGCATTGTAATTTTGAATCATCATGTTAAATACATACATGAAAACCAATTTTAACCTGTATATATTAAAAAAGAACAGAAAGTCGATAGTCGTTTTTAACATAATGAAAAACAAATCTATCATTTTTAGTGGCTGAATTTAAAATTACTTCATACAGAAAGCACCAACAATGGATCACTTACATAATCACTAGCATTCTTACATTTTCCCATCTAGAAATCAGCTTATAGGTGACTTAAAAGAAAAATATTGTTCAATATACTGTTTAACATGTTTCAAAATATTTCACAGCTAAGAAAAGTTGGAAGTACTGAAACATTTTAATGCAATGTTGCTTTGTCTAAGCTGTAAGGCAGATGAACTAACATGTGAGCTAAGTATCCTGATTTTTTGTTATGTGTTTCAAGAGGCATGTAAGTGGTAGTTATCACTCAACAGTAGCCCTGTCAAACGCTTTAGACAGGTCTCGGAATGCCGCCACAGTATGTCCAGTAGGCCTATGATTCTGGGCATCTCTTACGCACTGTGTAAAGTACAAAATTTGATCAATAGTGCTGTGGCCCCTTCGGAAAGAAAATTGCTCGGGCGGACGCAATTCATTGGTTAATAAGTGATGAGCTAGTTTCATCAGAATAATACTTTCGATCAGCTTGCATGTAGTACAGGTAAGAGCGATTGGTCGATAACTTTCTGTAGAACTGGCCTGCTTGTTTGGTTTGGCTACAGTGATAATGATGGTCGATTTCCATTGGCTTGGAAGTTTACTTCTTTTACAAGACACGTAAAGTATGTGCAAAAGTATCTCTCTACCCAAGGTATCGAGAGTGCACAGGAAATGTCCGTGGATACCATCTGGGCCAGATGATTTAGAGGGGTACAAATTCTGGAAGGCACACAATAATTCAGATAAGGTGAAATTCCCATTGAAACGCCGGCTGCCAGCTGGCACGTTGCAACAAGATTTGATTTGATTTCTAGTGCTCCTGGCTAAAATTTTATCAGATCTCTTAAAGTTCAGCCTACTAACTAGTGCTTCGCTAGTGCATCAGCCCCTTCTCGATTATCCACCGAAACATGGCCGTTAGCATCAATGATAGCATTAGTATCCTCATTGCCAGGTTTCAATTGGTATAGTATTCGGATATCTGTAGTCCAGACTTTTGCATAGATTTTGCCAGTTTGTTCTTTTTACTATTACACAGTTTCTTTTAATCTCTGCATTAAGTTTGTTAAGTTCAATTCTTTTATCGATACCGCCATTTCGAGTTATTTGTTTTAATAGGCAATCTCTCTTGACAAGCAGCGATTGGATAGGATCTTCTCTGTGTACATGGCGAGTTCGAATTCTTTTATGTTTTCCTCTAGGGATGGTACTCTTGGCTTTAAAGATGATGCACTTGGAAGCTGGACCGTTCTCCTTCCAAGTCATCTGACAGAGGTTCTTGAGAGAAAAGTTCATTTGACAAGTCTTCAAATAGTTTCCAGTCAGCCCTCCTGAAGTTCTAAACGAGATCCGCTGTTCCTGCAGTATTTATCTTGAGATCAATTTCAGTTAATATGGCTAGGTGATCGCTACTGATACTTGCGAGAAACTTCCAGGAGCTGTATGCGAATAAACCAGGGCTAACTAGAGTTAAATCCAGCACATCAGTTGTGCCATAGCTGTGGGAATGATAAGTATGAGTTCCGTCATTTAAGGACAGGAAGGCCTTGTCATTGAACAAATTGTCAATGGCGGAGCCTCTAGTGTTAGTAGGGATGCTTCCCCAGATAAGATGCTTAGCATTGAGTCCCCTACGATCACAGTGTTCTCCTCAAACAAATTTTCCATCATAAGTGATGAATTTCAGCTTATTGGGAGGGTGATAGAAATTTTTGACGGTGATGTTGCGATCCTGAAAAAAAAAGCTCTTGTGACAATGGAGATCCTGGCAATTGAGACTTGCGAGACCTTATGAATCCGCCTCTGACGGCAATGAATATTTCTTTCATTGAGATCAGAGTTAGGAAGCCTCATTTTATAAAATTATCAGTCATCTGAATGCAAACGTTATTTTCAAGCAGTTAACGAAAGTTACTGTCAAGCACAAGCAGTTTCAACTTCCTTCTTTTTCCCTTTGATGTTTAATATCGGAAGCCAAGAAAAAAGATGTTTCAGACAGACAAAGAAGACAGATGTCTTGTTTTGCACCCGCTAAGTCTTTCTGCACCGAGGGGCGAAAAATCAAGCTAGGGTGCGAAGGAAAGGTATATAGAAAATGGGCAATTTCGTATTTCAGAGGAGAGTAAAAAGAAACTTCGTATATTTTATACGAGTTCTAAAAGCCAGGAAAAAAAAAAATATGGGACAAAATAAAATTAAAAATAAATGGCCCAAAAGTAATGGAGAGGAAAAAAAATAAAAGGGCCTATAGAAAGAAAAGGAAAAGAAGTAAGAAAATGTCCTAAATACGATTGTGTCCAAACAAAAGTATTTATTAAGTAAGGTAACATATAGTATTGCGGTAACCAAACATATTCTTACTTTTTTTTTCCAAACAACATTAGACAAGATCATAAAACCATACACAATGCGAGAGCATATCAGCAAAATTAAATAAATAAATAAATATCAGAATCTTTTTTTAGTTAACTATTTTTTTAAACATTATATTTATTTAATAAGTTAACCATCATAGTTTACTATATATTTGTACTAGTCTAACAAGTTGAGGCACACTTTATTAGTATATGCTCATAATTCTAAGAGCTGTATTCAAGGAAATATAAATTAATATTATTGTATTCTTTATTTGCGAACTAAGAGAAAAAATTGCAATCGAAAACAGTAAAACTGCAACCTTTTACATTTATCGATGCCCAAGATCCCCTTTCCCCATCTCGAAAAATTCCTCAAAGGGGCCCAGATGGGGAGTGCTGACAGACAGCGTCTACTGATAAGGATAGCGTCACTACAGATTACAGGAAAAACAAGCATATGATATAAAACAATTTCTAACTATTTTTTAATGTCAGAGGCCAACCATAATAAATAAATGAATTTGAAGGCACTCTAATAATATATATTTGATTTAATTTAGAGAAAATAAGGCTACTTATCTGAAAGCTCCTGTTTTCCTTCGGATTGCAGAAGAATGAACAACTTTTTTTAGTTAACTATTTTTTTAAACATTATATTTATTTAATAAGTTAACCATCATAGTTTACTATATATTTGTACTAGTCTAACAAGTTGAGGCACACTTTATTAGTATATGCTCATAACTCTAAGAGCTGTATTCAAGGAAATATAAATTAATATTATTGTATTCTTTATTTGCGAACTAAGAGAAAAAATTGCAATCGAAAACAGTAAAACTGCAACCTTTTACATTTATCGATGCCCAAGATCCCCTTTCCCCATCTCGAAAAATTCCTCAAAGGGGCCCAGATGGGGAGTGCTGACAGACAGCGTCTACTGATAAGGATAGCGTCACTACAGATTACAGGAAAAACAAGCATATGATATAAAACAATTTCTAACTATTTTTTAATGTCAGAGGCCAACCATAATAAATAAATGAATTTGAAGGCACTCTAATAATATATATTTGATTTAATTTAGAGAAAATAAGGCTACTTATCTGAAAGCTCCTGTTTTCCTTCGGATTGCAGAAGAATGAACAGCGAGGAAGATGAGACCCCTTTTGCACAGAAAAACTGTCACATTTGAGGGCGAGACACTTCGGAGAACATTTTTTAAAATTTCTTTAATTAATTAAGGTATTTTTCCGGAAAAAACACACAAAAGTGTCGGAGCCGGCCAAGCTGCTGTCTCTATCGTTCGTGATCACAGCGCCCTTCCCTGTCTGCTATTAAATAATAAAAAAATAAAATAAAAAGATGTTTCTACATCTTGGTACACGAGGACATTATACGATCTCAGTGAAGAACATTGGTGCAACTGTCGTTTAAACGACAATTTTTAAGATCCGGTTGGAGGTTAAAATAACGTAGGAAATCTGCACTAGTTATAGCAGTTTGAACACTGCACACAGAAAAAGGATTAACAAATTATTTTCTTAAACCTAAAGATAATAACAGATAATGACTTACATAAACATAAATATCTATGGGAAATATCGTCATAGTTATACGCATTTATCGTAGTACCATCTGCTGGTAGAAAACTTTGGTTAGGAGTTGTCATTTTATCGGGTCTCGAGCTGGAATTAAGGAGCAATCAAAACCTGCATCGATTAAAATAACATTGGCAGATTTCACAACACAGTGTTCTAAAGCATGTCTCTTTCTTTCAAATGCCAATACTCGTTTGACAAAATATTTATTATTCAACACGTCGACGCGAACTGTTTGCGCAGACGATATTTGCGGTGCCGGGAGACTTTTGTTAAAACCTAATATTTTTCCAATAAATAGGAAGATCTGTAATAGAAAACTTAAGATTATATTTTTTTAGGTAAAACTGGTTTAATTTATATCAAAACAGTTACCTCTTTATTAAAATTTTATTTCATGGGGCAGTTGAATAACATTTACTTGGTTTTAAAGAAAATTAAGTTTTCATAATATATTTAAAATAAATACTTTAAAATGAATACTATTGTTGCGTTCTAGGGTTTGGAGTAATTGATGAAGAATCAAAACACAATTATTCGCCTATATTACACAAGACAGTTCCAAACACCCATTTACACCAGCCTTCAGGGTATAACGGTGAAGATAGCTTCACGGCAAAGCTCTAAGTTACAGCTTCTGACTCGATCGATCGTTCTCAAGGTAATCTCTGAACTCAAAGACACTACTACTCCGCGTACAACGCAGGGTACATATAGTTTTAGTTTTACTTTTGAGAATATTCCCGCGAAAACCGCTAAGAATGCGTTCTAGAATGTTCTCTCTCCGTCTACGTCACATCGCTAATTTTGTCGCGAAATGGGCGATTTCCCGCCAAATCTCGCAACTCTAAACCCGTTTTGCGGGGAAGCTATCTCACCGCAGCGAGGTGTTTCGCAACACTATAATTTACTTTAGTTTTACCCCAAAATCTAATCAACCTTTTATATGAATGTAGAAAGCTTAAATGTGGAAAAAAGGAATTTTTAGAAGTTTGATCAGAGTTACGATACAAGAAAAAAACGTTACATACATACAGACAGACATCACTGTAAAAATAGTAAAAATGCATTGTGGAAACCCTAATTCGTTGTTATTCGCTGAAAACTCCCAACCGAACACATTACCTCCCATACATGTGTATATAGGCTAACAGGAGGTTAAAATATCTCTTGAATCACTGATTATCTGAAGTTTCTGGGCGTGTTTTGATAATTCATACTTAAATAAAATTTAGAATACAAAAAATGGGCTAAAGTTATGCACTTCTAAAAACAAAGATTAAATAACGTAACAGTTATTTTTTACCTATGGGAAAACATCATAAATTATCATAAAGGCAGCAATTTTTTAATGTGGTGTGAATTTTAGGATATGCATGATTTATGGATATGAAATTCGCATATGGTATTTGCGAAAAATTCTGTTGTTCCAAAAATGTCAAAATTTTCTACAAAGCACAGTAAATTCAGAAATTTCACTTTTTTTGCCTCCACTCATTTTAAACATCTGCTACAAATTCTGGCTCAGTTTTCATATTAAAACAAACGAATTTAAGTCAAATTACAGCCCAGCACTGACTGGTATTAAATCAGGGCCTTGTTTGTTTGACCTGTCTCTAATCCCAGCAAACGGGATAAATGTATGCGTATTTTCGTGGTTTAACACCAAGTATAACATAAATATAAGTGAGTTTTCTTCAGAACAAAAGGTATCTTTTCCACTGGGCAGGTAGCCCTTGCATACTTAATAAATAAGCATTGAAACATAGTTTTATGACAGACCAGTTTTTAGTTACAGGTATTAAAAATTTTGTGCGACATAAAAGTGTTCCTATGCTGTCTGTGTATAATGATAAACACTTCCAATGCTCAATTATCTATTTTCTAAAGTTAAAAACTCCCACTTTTAATGCAGAAAATCTGCATAAAAATGGCATATTCTTAATTGGAATTTTGAGCTAATATAATAAATTAATTGCTCTACTGACTTATAAGCTATCTAACTGTCACGAATCTGCATCTTTTGCTGTTTGTTTATATTTATGTGCACTTTCTATGTTTCACATTAGATGAAAAGTAGCAGAATTATTTTCTAGAAAACTTATCTACAGTTTCATGTTACAAATCAAAGCATGGGACGCCCTTGATAAATTTATAAAGACAATGTAATTTTGTCATTTGGGCGCCCATGCTTTAATTATTTGTGATATAAAATTGTACAAAACTTTTGTAAAGAAAATTATCTAATTTCTTTTTACAATGAACCTATTATGATAAATTCTTCTTCTTTTAAATCATTAATTATTTTAAGAGTTTTAAATGAGATTTAAAAAAAAAATTTTTGTCTTTTAATCTCAATGACATGTTGGCAATTAAATTATTCAATTGAAAAAGTGTTTTACAAAAATTAATAACTACTCTTTTCTAAAAGTTCCGTTACACAGAATAATCAGGAAAAATAGAGCAATTTTCAAAAATTTATCAAAAAAAAAAAGTGATGTTAAAAATTTTATTTAAATTTCTTCAGGTAAAAGAAATTTTTCTGCTCTATGCCACAGGCAAAAAGTAAAATTCTAAGAGTTCTTGTTTATTCATAAAATGAAGATATGGCGGAAAATTCCTTTTAACATTTAAATTAAATTTTAAAAAAAGATTGCTTACTACGTTATGCTGTCATCTACAATGAGTGTGTATACAAAATTTAAGCTCCATAGTCTAAAATTAGTGGCTAAGTTTTGACCATTGTGAAATATATGAAAAGAATTGTTTTAAAAAAATTTCTAAAAAATGTGGCTAATTAAAAAAAATTCTTGAAAAACACCTAATTAACTTTTTTATTATCACTGCTTTAAAAGAGTGAAGAGTTTATTTTATAACTTTTGAAAATTTCAAATATTTGTTATAAAGATATACTTCTGAATGAATAATGAATTTTAAAGACTCAAAAATACGATATTACATATATATATATACATAAACCCTACAAGCTTTCAAATTTTATATTACGCCCAAAGGGGCTTTTTTTTAACATTTTGCGTGTTACCGTTATTTATTAAATACGTTCTTTGCACTTAAACCACAGAATTAAATTTAACAGAAATACCACAAAATAATTTTAAAATGAGCATATCTTTAAAATTTCCGATACAGAATAGCAAGCACTGGGGATAAAAATAATTTTTTCTTTTTCGTACAGTGTGGCTATTGTTTTTTGAAATAGTTAATTTGAATTAAGACTTTATTAATCAAAAATACATTAAAGTGTTGCAAAATATGAAATCAATAATAAAACTAATTCAAAATTAGGCCTTCCATATGTCCATATTTGACAGAGAATTACATTATTCAAAATTTGATGGCTCTAGGTACCGTAATTTATCACAATGAGAGAAACATACATATTCTCTCATTGTGATAAACAGGATGCAGATTTATCATTATTTAATTTCTTTAAATATAGTGCAGTGCTCTAATATTTGGTGGCAACAACTTGAAAAATGAACCAACATTTATAGTCAACCGATGCAAAATGCCAAAATGAAATTAATAGCCCTTTGGCTAATAAGATTAAAAAAATAAATTTTTGAGAGTGTATATAATAAACTTATGAAATGAAAAGAATTAAAAACGACACAGTAGATTTCATTGCAAATAATTTTTAATGCTAGTAAATGCTTAAAGTCTGTTGATTTTGAGATTAATAAAATGAAATTAATAGGAAATTCAAAATCTATCTATAAAAAAAGGAGGAGGCAGAACAGCATTTATGAAGCACTCTTATAGTAAGCTTAATTTCTTTGCAAATGATTGTTTTTAGCAAGCAACAGAAATAAATAAATTCAGTATTAGAGAAATCTACACAAAAGCACGAAAAGTAGTATGATGCAACAACATTACAACTTTGAAATTATGTTGAAAGTTGTGCTTCCTTTTCTGCTTCATATTACAGTACACTTTTAGAAAATGTGCAAAACTGATTAAAAAAAACTTTCCTTGCTTTAAAAGAGAACAAGAGTTTTTAAAGATAATTCGAAAAATTCCAAACTTTGTGATAGACACATAGTTAGATATTGAAATATCATGACATGAAAATAGTCGAAAAAAAGCAAGTCTAAAAAATTTCATTAAAAAACCAGAAATTACATTAAAAATTTTGTTTAAAAGATTTTGTTTTCTCATTTTAACTGATGGTGCACAGAGTAAAAATGAGATTTTTAATTTGTTCGTTGAAAGTCGACACATGCGAAAAATCATTTTACCATTAAATAAGAAAAATAGTCTAAAACTAATTTTAAAAATGACTTTCCCACACTGTACACTGCTGGACACCCAAACTGCAACACCAAGAAAGACAAGACATATCACAACAAAATTTATTTAGTAGATAACATGTTGACCAAGAATGAAATGATTAAATTTATAGACTTCTGTGAAGAGTGGTTCTTTCCAGAATCAGTAGCAGAGTAGCCGCCATTGTTGCAGATCGCCGCTGTCACACACCTCGGCATTGATTCAAAGAGACTTTAGATGTGTTCTTGGGGTACAGCAGAACAAGCAGCTTCCACACATTGCCAAAGTTGATCTGGTGTGGCAGCTTGGGATATAATCTGGGTCAATCGTTCAGCAACAATGGACCACATGTTTTCTATCGGCGAAAGATCCGGAGAGGGAGCTGGCTAGGGAAGCAATTCAATCTGGCGATTTACGAAGAACTCTTGGACAATGCATGCCACTTGTGGTCGTGCATTATCCTGTTGAAATATGGCTGTGGGAAAGCCCTGAAGGTAAGGAAGGACAACTGACTGCAACACCTCGGAGATGTAGCACTGGCTGTTTAAAGTACTGGCAATGCATACTAGAGGAGTGTGAGAGTAATATCTAATACCACCCCATACCGTAATACCTAGTGCAGAACCAGTGTAGCAGTGCATAACGCAGCTGTTCAGCATTCTCTCTCCACAGTGTCTCCAGACTCGAATCCGACCATAGTGGTATTGCAGACAGAAGCCTGACTCGTCAGTAAAGACAATTTCATTTCATTCCATTCTGTCGTCCACATTCTACTTTCATCGCACCATTAGCAGTGGAGACATCTGTGGTTCTGCATCAAGGGTAGACAAAGCAATGGACGTGACGTCTTGCGAACAGACCACTCTGCTGTAAACGGCGTCGAATTGTATGCGCAGACAGTGGATGATGCGTTACAGACTGAATGTGCTATGCTAGGGTTCGTGATCTGACTGAGCGATCCGTCACTACCATGAGCACAATGTTCTTGTCATCGCATGAAGTGGTGCACTGAGATGGATGCGATCGAACACGTCGGTCCGTCGTACCCTCCTGCATGCAACGGTCACATATCCGCATTACAGTTGCTTGGTTTCATCCAACACACAACTACCGATTTCCCTGAAAGATAATCCACACTCTCAGTAGGCCACTATCCTTCCTCTGTTGAACTTGGATGCTTGATAAAATGACGATCGCTGTTTACTACGAGGTATAATTGATCTTTTTTTAAAAAAAAAAAAACCACAAGAAAAACACAATTGCCGAACTTGAAATTTTCGAAAACTCCAAGCCTTAAATAGCGCTTTGAAGTGGCGCCACATGCGCGCGTGATGTGCGTCTGCGCTGAAATTCTAATCATTTGCATATCTCACCTCTGCTAATGCATGTTGTAAATTTCATGTTATTTGTGCTTCCTTCAGGGTGTTGCATTTACGGTAGCCAGCAGTGTATTTTCCCCTCACAAAGAGCGTATGTGCAGAATTTGGATTTACTTAATCTCAGCAAAGCACATCTGCCTATAGGGAGGGATGTCTTCACAGACAACTTTCTAAAGGATATTTACTCGTTACACATGGAGAAAACCATGAAAATGCCCATGCAGCCAACCCATTCATTGAGATTCAAACCCTGGACTGAACTATCAGTGCTTAGCAGTTTTAGCACTTGGTTTACTACTATATAAAATTATTTGAGTTTGATAGTTTATCATGAAGTAGTTTAAAAATTGATGATAAACTTTTGACTATAGCAACTAACATCATGAGTGAGCTAAATAAAAGTTTACAATAATTTGATAGTTAACAATAAGACTCTTTCATACACTGAAAAATAAGATGCTTTATAATATTCTTCTTCATTTCAGGTCTTTTTGGAACTTGATTAAAAGTAGTTGTCATGTTAAAAGAAACTGTACAGTCAGCTGTTATATTCCCTACAACTTATTATATAATTTCTTATGCATCTGACACCCTTTGACTAGAACAAATGATTAAATTTATATGATAAAAATAGCAATACTTTCAGTTTATTATTAAAACTATTAGATATTTTTATGAAATAATACTAGCTGGACATAGTGATGTTATGCTAACTAGACTGTATTACACATTTTTATTTTATGATAACCATTCCAGGCAGCTGGGAGCATACAAGGCTAATTTACTAAATACAATAAACATTAAATTCATACTTATATCTTTATAGCATACTAAAGATAACTTTCAAGTTTGTTTTATTTATTATTTGCAATGCACCAAATAATAAGTTTGAAATAAATAAATAAAAGGCAACATGGCATTATTACAAGTGGTATGAAGAGGAGAATGAAGCAACAAAGGTTAAGGGTCACTGCTTCAAAGAATGTAATCCAAATGACTTTTCATCAAAACTTAATGTATAAACATTATAAATTTCACCAATACACTATGTGTAACTAACAATACACAATATGTACTTTGTAATAAAATAAATTTCCTGACAGCTTTCCCTAATTTTAGACATGCACAACATTAACACAATTATCTATTATTCGCAGAATATAATTGAGGGACATATCAGGGCTCCTACAAAACTAACTGATGGAATCTACTTCACAAATTTAGGCATCCTGAGCCAATTTCAGTTATAAGAAAAAAAGTAATTCTAATTTCTTTTTTACATTAAGAATCGACTTATGTTATTTCTATAGTAAAATGCCTTTTCTATTTTTATCTACACTCTAAAATCTCTTAAATATACTGCTGTTCAAGATATATTTTTATTAATACCAAACAAATTTCAATTGAAATGTATTAAATTACGTTTTTATTATTAACTAAGGACAAAATTAAGTAAGGGAATAAGCACAAAATACAAAGCATTTGTGATGGTCAAATCCAGTCATCAAATAGCATGCAGAGAAAGATCTTTAATTTATCTGTCAAAAAATAAAGATACTTCATGAAGAACTTGTGGTGTTATTTAAGGTTTTTATTAGCAAGATCCTCACATAACGAGGATGGTAATCTTAATTACAATAATTGTTGTATGCTTTCCATGTTATTATATATTGTATAGGAGCTTCTCATAAACTTGTAATAAATATATTTTTCATTAAAAAATGCAGTAAGTAATATGCAACCTCAACAAATGTACTAAACTAATAACAATCTGGTCGGTTAGTAATCCTTACATGGAGTCATCAATGCAACCTGCCTCCAGTTACCACAAAAGAACAGCTTATTATATTTTAAGAAAATATTCACAATACTTCAGCTCACTGCAATAAGAGATGACTAAAATTATTACAACTATACACTATGTATGTATCTGCAGAAATTTAACCTGTTTTACACTTAATTTCATCCAGATATAACTTACTTCTTCATTTATCACCCTATTATTGATATCACATAAGCCTCATGTGTTTGGAATAATTAATATGCTTACATTCTGGCAAACTAATTTTTGATAGATTTCCATTTATTTTGTATTACCTAGAATAGATATATAATATTTATATTTATAATGTACTGGGTTTTTTCATAATTCTATGTTATGTGGCTTGACTGTTATATTTTTTCAACTGCCAAATATCTCCAGAAAAAATTTTCCAATATATTTATTTGAAACAAATCCATTAAAAGTAAACATAAACAGCTCAAACTCATGTACATCAAATATACAAAGATAAAAAACTTTCAAAAAATTTACATATCCTCTTAACAAAGAATTCACAAAAATATTTCACAATGAAAAAATACTTTTCTTTTAGAGCTTTAATGTAATAACCTTGAAAATTAGTATTTTTTTTTCTTAAGAGTATAAATGCATATTGATGTGATTAAACAATTACACGCAACAGTAGAAAAAATACTGTTAGTATGACTGCATGAATTTAATGCAAGAAAATAGAAAATAAGTCAGTGATAAAATAATGTGTTATATACAAGTAAAATATGAACACTATTATATTTAAATTTTAGTTTGACATATGTACAATAACATCTCATGCATATTAAAAAGTGAATTAGAAAAATACATTTTCATTTTGAATACAGCCAACATATTTTACATAAAACTTCAGAGTTCAATAAGCCAATAATCTCTTGCAACATTTTCTAAATAACAGTATTATTTCGATCTAAATAACTTCGAATTTGTTGCAGAAGTTCCCTTTTCACTGAATCAGGAACTAATTCTGAAAGAGAAGACAATAAGTATTAATTTAGTTTAGGGTAATTTTATAACCAATATAAAATATTGAGCATCAAGTAATATTTATATTGTTTGGTATAAAAATTTCCATATAAATTTTAGAGATTCAGCATACCAATACACTCTATTTACAAATAACATATACCAGGAAATTCTATTTGAAGTGCTGGAATGCAAATGAGTAAGAAGAAATAAGGGGACTAGAAAAAAAGTTATCACAACACATTTTTTATCAGACACATATTTACAATATAAGTTATGTGCACATACAGTTCACAGGAAATTCTAAAAACGGAAAAAGGGTACTGGCAGCCCTAAGCAAAATCAGCCACAGTTCACAAGACAAAAACCTTTACAAGGATATCCTGGCATAAATCTTCAGTTTTTAAAGACAATTTTTAACTCTAAGGGGGTATGAGAACTTGCATAACAATGTCAGTATTCTTCACTAAGAACATTTGTCTGCCTTGCTCATCAAACTAAAGCCTTAATTAAGCCAATTTTAAAGAATTTTTTTAAAACTTTAATGGCTGATTTGCATAAGGAAACTACCTCCTTACGAAGATAGGTCTTTCCACTTACAGTAATACACACCTCATGAAACTGTATATGATTCAATGAATATGGGAAAAATTGCCAGGCATACTCCAGATATATCCAACTATCTGAATGATTTAGCTACCCAACTGGTATATCAGTAACTGAGGCTGTGCTACCGATGGGCCCATTTCAAATCCTAGAGAAGGCATGGATGTTTGTAAGGATACAGTACCTGTATGGCAAGATGACACTAAAAATACATGGCGAGCCGAAAGTCCTCTCGAGAGGTTCATCGTGGGGGAAGAGCACTGGGCAAGTCTCAAGAGGTAACCTTGGACTGCACCTTCCCAAGTCTTCTTCCTCAAAATTTGGAGCAAAAATTGCACTTAGTGCAATGGGACTACACCTGTACAACCAATGGTGAATTTCTGATGTCCCGTGCACTTCTGCTACTACAATGTCTTTTGCAGGGATGTCAGTATCAGATTCAATGAAAATCTCCTAGAAGAGGTTCTAAAGGTAATTCCAAAGAAGAAATCAGTGAGGCACAAGCAAACTTACAATTGGCAAACAAGCTATGGTACACACTGACCAGCCCCTCATGGTAGAAAGGTTATGTTCAGATATTCTCAGACATCAGTGCTGTAATGTGTGACCTCCCATTACACTGAAATGACATGAAGTAGTGAACACCTGTTAGAACTTTTGTCAGTACAACCATCTCTCCTGCTTGCAAGTGATGATGCAATATCTTTTGAATTCATTAACTGGTTGCACTTTCATTCTATTTCTTCCGAGCTTTCTCATTAGCTAATGCAAACAACATTATCATGTAAGTACTCCAAAGTGAGGAAATAGATGAGCGATGTACTTCATGTGCATTTAACCATTTGGCAGCTGCAGCAATTGTTTCTTCTTAAACTTGTATGATTTCGATCAGTCGCAGTGGGCACAGATAGGAACTTATTTTCTCCCTGCATGTTTTGTTAAATGTCACTATCTCTGAGTGAGAAAAACAGAGAACTTTTTGAAAGAGAAACTATGCATGCATCTTTATAAAAAGTTACTATTTTACAGTGATTTTTAAGAAAATAATGTTACATTGCAACACACAATAAATTTAATAAAAATAATACTTTTGTTTGCCATTATAGATATTTTCACATGTTATTAATCTGTTAATAATATTTTAGTACTGAATTTTAAAAACACAGACATGTTAGATAATTAAATTACAAATCAATAAGGCATATAATATTATAATAATAAAAAATTTAATGAATGCATACATTTGTTTACCCCCAAACACTTCTGTACTTTTAAATGTGGGATGGTGCACAATGTGGCATATCACACTGCTAAAATCTTCTCCTCCACCTGAATCAATTTTATTATCTGATATAAGATTTTCATTATCACAATCAGATTTCTTATGCAAAAGAATGTGCTTTAGCATTTTCTTCACACCATTTCTAGCTATAACACACATTCAAATCATAGCAATAAAAATTCACACAGCAATATCTGAACTTTTTTTTAAATTTTAATATTAGTAAGTGAGTACCAGAGAGCATAGTAGCCTTTTGATACTACGTTTGACGATAATTACAGAATTCAGCTTACTCGCCTGTGAAGTGTCCATGTATTGGGGGTGGGAAAAGAGCAAAATTTACCAATTAATGGAGTTTTCAAAGAAATGTGAAGAAATGTTTAATAAACAAAGATGATACAATAGAAGTGTTTCATTGCGACGGAAATGCCCCAATCATCAATCAACTAATGAATGGCGAAATCTCTAGCATTGCTCTAAATCCTGAAAATATGGCTACTGAGAGTGAAGAAAGAGACACGGAGGATGCTGAGAATGAAAAAATGTCACTTGACAATTTAGTGGGAATTTTTGACATGGCAATTACAGGATTTGAACAGTGGAATTTTGTAACTGAACAAGAAATTATGTCTATTTACAGTATTAGCACAAAAGATGAAGCAAATTAAACAATATATATTGAAAGAAATGTTCAAAAGCAAACAAATAAATACTGATTTTTTTGGGGGGGGGTAAATTTCAATTCCCTTAAGGCCTTAAACGTTTCATTACTTCATACATCCCTATTTCATGTTTTAAATTTTTTAATTTCTACATGTCATTTTACTAGATTTAAACTGATGATCTAATATACAGAATCGTCGAAGTCCCAGCAGGTCCAGATGTCAAGCTTTGCACTGCATATATGTAATAATTCTGTAGAAACAGAATGTATAGATTCTTAGAAAAACAGATGTGCAGAACTTAAGATGACATAACTGTGAAGAAAAACTTAAGCAGAGGTGGCACTGATTCAACACACTTTTATTTTATAATCAAAATGGATTCACATATCATCAGTATGGATATGCTATGCACCCCACAATTTCATACAGCTTACATCTCTTAAAGCAATGGCAATAAACAGCAACACAAGAGCAAGCGAAGTAGGGAAAAAGGACCATGCAATAGTACCAGTGGTATTTATAGCAAAAAATTTCTTTAATCTGATTGGATGAGATCCATCTGCATTGCAGTATGTGAAACATAAAATGAATTAATTTGGAAAGACACAGTGCAGAAAAATTATTATAAATAATTTAGAACAAAAAGGGGAGACTTTTTAAAATTATATGATGACATTACAGACAAAACATTAACAAACTGACGTTTAAATAAAAACAAACAAAACTTTCATTAAAAACACGTGTGCCTATTCCAGATCTTCTAAAACAATTTTTCAGTGATTGGCCATGCTTTCATTGAGATAATGAACCATTGCAGATGCTACCAGGGCATTTTCCAGACTGGCCAGAGGAGGTAAACGAGAAAAGAAAGCATGCCCAAAGGCATTACAAAGACTTTTAGTGGGATTAAAGTCAGGAGAATACAGCAATCAATGCACATGAGATGCTCTCACTTTCAATGTACTGGCTAACGATGTTGTCTGGATGGAGATTTCCATTATCATCCATAAAGAGGAAATCAGAACCAACTGCTGCAGTGTAGAGTCTAAAAATGGAGTGAAGGACTTCATACCAATACTGCAAAGTTTTTATATGGCTGTCTTTAAAAATATGCAGCTGGATGAGGCATCTCAATGAAATTCCAGTTTATGTTATGATGCTACCACTTCTGATTGCATGACCAATGATGTTCTGGGCTTGATTCTGCTGTCTTGCTCTCTCCGGACCTTTATACGCTCATCTGATTTGATGGCAAATATGTACGTTTCCATGAATAGGAAATTGCGACAATGAGACAGTTCAAGTGAGATGTTGCTGACATCACTTTAATACTGTCCCCCTGAATTGGATGGTTAATGGATACAAGCACATTTGATACTTAGGGGTACAATTCCTTCATGAGAAGACTTTGGCACACAGTACTGGAAGAAATCGTCTTACCAAGAAGAGTTGTGAAGGTTGTTCACTGATTCCATTTGGCTACTATACACCGGTCTTTAAAGGGGGTGGTAAGTCTTAATCAACTAAGCACAGGTCTCCAGACAACTGTCTGACTTGATCGGAATTGTATCCACAAACGAGAAATTACAGAACAATCAGCGCCAAAGAAAAGAGCGATCGATATCTTTGATTGATGGCCCTGTTTCAATGTGTCCAACACTACGACAGCGCTCATCTTCTTTCAACCACAGAAATATAAATATCATCAAAACTTATCCTATGAAAGCTGTACACACTTTGTTAACAGCATTTAAATTAACCTCCTCAAACCCTTCAGAATTACTACCTAATTAGCATATGCTCAGAAAGTCAATTATGATTGTCTGTAACATAAGCTATTTGAGTATTACCACTTGCATCTGCAGTGATTTTTAGTCACTCAAATTCAGCTATGCTTTCCAAAATTGCTAATTTGCACTATATGCTTAACTTTTGGAGGCCAGTATATATCAAAATTCTGCAGATTCATGATTTAAAATTTAAAAAAGGAAATGATTAAGAAAATTCTTAAATAATAAACAGGTTTTGCATTTACGAAATTTCAAAATTAAAACAAACTATACCTCGTCCTTTAGATGTCATTTCTTTAACAAGGTCATCTACTGTCAGATTTTCAACACCCTTTTGTCTCACAATATCTGCATAGATGATAAGTCATTATACATTTTAATACCTAAAATTAGCTAAATATGAAAAAAGAATGCAAGACATACCATTTTCCAATTGGATAGCACAATCAAATACACATACATACAGAGGGGAGGGGGGATATTTATATCAAAATACACACTTTAAAAGATTTTATTTCAAATTAAAAAAAGAAAACTTTTCTATATTGTTATTTGAAAAAGTGCGGGTCATTTTAATTATCCGACAACTTATATGACAATTATCCAAGTACTTGATTTCAATAGA
Organism: Stegodyphus mimosarum; assembly: GCA_000611955.2. Lineage (NCBI taxonomy): Eukaryota > Metazoa > Arthropoda > Arachnida > Araneae > Eresidae > Stegodyphus > Stegodyphus mimosarum. The sequence goes on from KK113895.1 coordinate 77,716, forward strand.
TCTAATAAAAATACTCTCAAATTAAACTCATAGTTCAGTAAACATGAGAAATTAAATCATATAGATCTGAGCACTGAGTTTCTGCAAACAACTTTTCACATAACTTACAGATTTTTTATAATTTATAATAAAGTTATGCATGACTGTATAGTAATGACAAAATTTTATAATATGCTCTCTCACTGCTGAAACAAATACCGGGTGGCCATAATTAAACTGACAGTGCTCACCGTGTTCTGTAGCGCGATCTATTTGCGAGAATGACGCCACATTTTGTAGAAAGATTAAACAAGACGGGGGACGAAGGATTTCGTGAAAAAAATTATTTCCAAAAGTCACCGCTAGGGGAATATTTGGTGCTGTGTAATAGAAAATAGAGTGTTAACAAATGCAAATCAATAAGGAAATTACCTTTTATTTTGCATTCAAATGTGGTTCAATGTGGCTGCCGTTGTTGTGGACCACATATTGCATTCTGTGCACAGTATGCACAACAGCAGAAAGTAACACGTCTGCAGGAATCTCCCATACAGTCCGTGATATGTGTTATCCTTCAACGTAGCCAGGTCCTGAACCACTCTTTGATAGACCTTGGACTTAAGGTAACCCCATAGCCAGAAGTCGCATGGGATAAGATCAGGCGAGCGAGGTGGCCATGCAGTTGGAAAGTAGCGGCTAATGACTTTTTTAGTTGTGAATTTTTGTCGTAGCATCTGTTGCACCTGTACAGCAACATGTGGAGGGGCTCCATCTAGCATGAAAATCATTTCCCCCAGGCATTGTCTTTCCTGAAGTGCCGGAATGACAAAGCTGTTCAACATGTGGCAATATTTCTCTCCGGTAACACAACAGGTTTCCGGTTCTGTCAGGTTAATGTTCTCATAGAAGAATGGACCTACGATAAATTCCGCTGTGAACCCACACCAAACAGTTACCTTTGGTAAATGTAAGGGAATTGCTGTGCCTTCTTCAGCAATTGTATTCATGACTAGGCTATTACAATGCAATCATGAAGAAGCCAATTTCATGTCCTATGAAGATTATCCTGAATTTATTTTGTACTCAGAAAGTAGACTTCTCTCCATCATATATCACAATACAAACCACATATTATTATTTTTTTCAGTTTTATAACACAGTTTAACCCTCTGGCTGCTTATCATGCGATTTCCACAAGCAACTCAAATATAGCAAGATTTGCTTATCCTGTGGGCATGTGTTTTACTTCCTTTATTGTGGAGTGCATCCCGCCTTTTCATCGTTTAAACAGTGAAATAAATTATTACAGTTATCGACATTTATTTAGGTTTTGACCAATAGATGTCATTAGTCATCCACTAAATTGCGGCATTTGAAGGTACTTGCTATTTACCACTCTAACTTCACCGTGTTTGCAGTCTTTTTCTAATTAGAAATGGCTACCAGAAAATGTTCAGCGACTGATGAAAGAAAGATACAAATGGAAAAATAATTCTCAAAGAAACGCAAAGCTGATGCAAAGACTGTGAAGTTGGACTTTGCTTCGAACCTTTTTTCGAACTCTATCATACTAAATTACATTTCTAAGGTATTTCTTTCTCAGTGGATTATAATTTCTTCAGTTTTATACATTTGACTTTTTTATATTATGTAATAAATAGAAATTAAAGGTTGTTCAGTTGAAATTTATTAATAATACTTTTTTCCTGTGGTAACATCCGAAATTGGTTTTTCTGACAGCTTAATTTCTCACGATAAAAATCTACATAAAATATCTTTTCTAGAAAGAAAAAATGCATATTTCAATTCTCCAATATGTATAGATTTAAAATATGAAAAAAAATTGAAGCAATTTCGGCAGCAAATTGAGAAGTCCGAGGGTTAACAACTGAAGAGTTGTCATGCACAGAAATGTGACACTAAACTCTTTTTTTTTTTAAATAAATAATTCAACTTCTGCAAATATTCGCATGTGAGGCTTCATTTATTAATTTCCTCTAGTTACTTGTCAACTGCAAATTTGTTGCATTGCAGTTGACAAGTAACTGCAAATGGCTTTCTTACTTATTTCTCGAAGTTCTGTTTTGATTAATACTATTACAACTAGTATTATTTTTTAAAAATAAAATAAATAATAATAATAAAAAAAAAACTTTTTTTGTTAATGGAATACCACTCAGCACCAAACATAAACACTAGTGTGAAATTTAACTATGTGGCGGCAATCCAAACAAAATATAAACGTGCATTAAAAAAATGTTGGTTTCCTGTTCAAACCTTCCACAGCCATTCATGGCACATTATCAATGGGCTACCACTTGGCACTTTGGTGACTAGTGCCCTGTTAACAAAGTAGCATCAAAATTGTTTCCCTTTCTTCAGGAATCACATATTCTCTTGAAGAATATATTGTTAGCCTTCTTATTTAATTACACTAATTTTTCTAATTATTTACTTTAATAATGAAAAACTGCAGAATTTGAAACAAAATGAGAAATCAAACACCTTTGTAGATTACCATAAATTATCACCTAGAAACAAAAAAATTGTGCAATTGTGCAACAGGCTTGATGGTGTTCAAAATCATCATCACTCCCAAACTGTTCGTCAACACTATGAATATGACTACTTGCAATATGAACCATTAAAAAGCTTAAAGTTTTAGTTTTAAGATGGTGAATGTTTTAGCTCAGAAGAGAATATTAGAGAAAATTTTTCTGATACACACCAGTTTTTTAGTCAGGTGTTACTTGTTCCTTAGTATTATATTTTAATTTTTAAATTTTCTTATAGCTACCTCAAACTTTCAGATTACAACTGTTATATGTACAACAATGAAAAACTATAATGAGCAGTTTAGATGATTTTCACAATGTTGCTCTATTTCTATTAAATAATTAAGTTCCGCTGAAAGCAAATTTTTAGTTTCATTCATAGTTAAATCAAAGACACATATATGGACCATATATTTGTGAATTTATCAGTAAAATTTCAAAATATAAATAATCATACCACCTTTAAAAAATGGAATACAATCAAAGATAAAATATATTACTCTAAAATTCAAAATCCCCCTTCTTTCACAGATATTGTTTTCAAATTTTAGAAATCCTACAAATAACCAAAATTAAAATTTTATGCTTCTTGCAATGTTCTTTTCATATATTTCAAGAATATGTAGCTAAGTAAACACAAGAGATTTAATTCTTTTCCAAACGGATGTTGATATCATTTTCAAGTCAAAATTTAGAGATTACTATTAGCCCCCCCTCCCCCCCAAAAATTTAGTTTTGGATGGAGAGAGGAGAATTCAATTAGGATTTACATTCATCTTATAAAATACCCCCTTATCTCAAATACCTCACTTTTTAATGACCTCTTCTTTACTATAAGTTGTGAGTAATGAATTTAATAAATTTATTTATTTTAATATAACCATGTAACACACCTTGTGGTAAATCCATGAATCGTAGTACACCAATTTTATTATGCTACAGGCCATCTTCATGAATATTCGATTTTGTACCAGTTACATGAATATTTTTATATGCTTATCTTATTTTCACTTACTTTTGAATCTGTCATTATGTTTTCATTAACCTTTTGACGCGCGGTGATTGTGCCCTGTAACCACCAATTTTTTTATTTTTTTCCCGCTCTTCTTTCCGAACTATTTGAGTGAAAACCAGTTGATTACTTATCTTTTACCTCTAAATAATGCAAAATTCCTGAAGAACTATACATTTTTTAGGTCTCAGTACTTCAAATCGGATGCCTTTAAAAATTTGTTTTCAATGAGACAAAATAACTTTAAATTTCAAAAGTTATTCATCACACATCATTATTTCAATCATAAACAATAAAAATACAACAATAATTAAACTGCATATATAAACAACCTTTGTATATATATGACATTTGCTTTGTGGTTTCAGGACGTGACCACTAAAGCCACTAGAGCATTGCATTACAATGCTCACAATCCTCTAGAGACTCAGTGGTCACACAAGTGAAACCACTACTCTTCACAATAGTATTTGTTGCTTTCAAATAGAAATGTTTATTTTTACCCGGCTATAGATAAGGGGCTTTGAAACCACAGAGTTATTTTATTACAAACAATACATGCACCTGCCTAGAGAAAATGTCTTTCAATTCCAGAGATTTTTTTTCTGTGCTGAACACGCTTGCTTCCTATCACTGTGAATTTAAGAATTATTTTGCGTGATTTCAACAAAATGGAAACTTTATTTTTCGATAATTACAAATACAAATCGCATAAAAAATTAATTAAATTTAAAATACTTTAGCAATATTTTTTTTCCTACTATTAAGATTCAAAATGCCTCGGCAAGGGCTAGAAATAGCTGATGATTAGCGTTACTTGAAGAATTACCTTCAGATCCAGAATCAGTGAGTGGTCTCTGAGGATAAAAGTGACGGAGAAGGAAATACTTCTTTACCCCCCTTTTCCCCTGCTTATGGAAATATAAAAGATGAAAGTGATGATCAGTCAAAAAATGATGATATAAATTTACCAGTCCTTTCAGAATTGCACAGATAACATGGAATAAAATACAGAATGTAGTTAAGCCAATCCCCGAATTTTCTAAGGATTATGGCCTAATTGACGAAATTACCTCTATAGAAGATGCAAAACCCATGGATATGTTTTTTTTTTTTACTTCTGAATTCTTGGATAAATTTGTTTTTGAAACTAACTCATATGCAACTCAAAAAGGTAAGCCATTTTCACCTATAACTCTTCAGGATATGTCTAAATTTCTAGGGATAAACATTCTAATGAGAATTAAAAAACTCCCTAGTTATCAGCATTTCTGGTCAACTAACTAAATACTGAATGAACCTTATGTGGTGAAGCAAATGGCAGTAAAGAATTTTCATGGATTTTAGGCAATTTGCATTTGAACAATAACAGCCTAATGCCAAAAAGAGAGGACAAAACGTTTGACAAACTTTATAAAGTTCGGCCTCTATTGGCTCATTTATTGGAAAGATTCAATAGTTTTTTTAGACCAGGAAAAAATCAGTCAACTGACGAATCAATGATTCGTTTCAAAGGTAGAAGTTCACTAAAACAGTACTTACCTAAAAAACCAATAAAACAAGGATATAAAGTGTGGATGCACTTGATGAAACCGGCTATGCTTGTAAATTTGAAATTCTTACTGGCAAAACCCATGAAATTGAAAAAAATCTGAGTGAAAGAGTGGTAAAAATGCTAAGTAAGCCTTTGTATGGTAAAAATGATAGAGTATATATTGACAATTATTTTACATCCTATGAACTTTTCAAGTTTTTAGAAATGAAAAACGTATTTTGTTATGGAACTGTAAATATATATATATATATAAATAAGAAATTGAAACGGGGTGACTTCGACTGGGCAGCAAGTGATGACAAAATAACTTGTCTAAAATAGAAAGACAAAAGATAGATTACCATTTTATCTAGCCTAGTTGATCCCGTTATTCCATCTACTGTAGAACGGAAAGAAAATACTGGGCAGAAAATTCAGATACAATGTCCAAAAGCAATTATAGATTACAATAAAAATATGGGATATGTAGACTACTTTGACCAACTAAAACATTTATATGAAATTGATTGAAAAAGTAAGAAATGGTGGCATTGAATCTTTTTTCATTTTATTGATGTCACTATTATAAATGCCTTCATGATATACCGAATGCTTTTAGAAAGTGACCCCAGTTTAAAAATATTCTAGTCTTTCAGAATGAATATAATCAGTAGCATGATACGAATGGGAAACGAAGGATCCGTACCAAAGTGAAAAAGATCTCTATTTCTCTATCAACATAAAAAAAATCATAAATTTCATGTGCCAGATGAAAAAAGACCAAAGAACGCAGAACATATGCCAGTAAAATGCAAATTCCGGAGGTGTACATTTTGAAGCACAAGATAGAAACCTCATACAACAAGATACATGTGCGAAATGTGCAATGTTGGCTTATCCATGTAACAAAAAGACAAAACATGTTTTGAACAGTTTCATAAAAAATAACTTTGTTCTTTGATATTTAAAAAAAAATCGCCGAGTTCTTTTAATACCCTGCTGAGTTTTTTTTTATCCAGTATTTACCCCAACTTCCTTATTATGTACACTCTTATATTTTTACTGCTGTAGAAAAATTACATAAATGTTTAATTTTTTCTGATGATTTACTTTGCAAAATAAAGTAAAAAATCTACATATAATGCAATTTTTTTTTAATTCGCAAATTTTGTCATTCATTGGAAATGCGCATGGAAAAACGTAAATTGTTTTTTCCTTCTAACTCAGTAAGCGTCAAAGTTTCATATGTGAGCTGGTTTCAAAGTTCTAGACATTGAGACCACCACCCACAGATCAACGGGCGAGAGCAAATTTTTTAAAATTCATATATTATTTGTCTCTAGGATCATAATATTCGATTTCTTGAGTTTTTTAGTTAAAACATTCTAAAAATAATATTGTGCTGATCAAAGGGTTAAAGTGTTTAGATTTCATATTTTTACTTCCTTGTATGGAAAGGAAGTATTGTAAGTAAAGGAAGTATTGTAATCGTAAAAATGTTCAGGTATCATATTTCAACGAAAATATCCATCCCGACCGTTATCGAATGCAATTAATCATATTTTTGCATGACATCTGTAAGCAAGGACATAACAAAGGACACCTTTTTACAAAAAGGATTTAAAATGGATTAAGAAGAGTTTTTTTTTTTTTTTTTTCATGACATCTGTATGTACGTACCTCAACTAAAAAAAGAGTAACCTCAGTATGTTGAAATTTTGTACATAAGACTGCTATAATATGTAGCTGTGCACTTCCCTTTTTTGGTTGCAGTTGGCCACACCAAAAGTATATAAATATATATCTATACCTGCTATGTTACTCAGCTCCATGAGCTTAGTTTTTATTCATTCTTATATGTTGATAAATTGCGCATTTTTTGTTTTAAAAATGATTGAATTATGTTGTTTTTCTCTTCCAGCTAAGGTTTTTAAACCCTTAGTTAATCTGCATACAATGGTTGTAGAATTATTAACAATTTAAAAGCTATTTAATTGCAACTAAGACTAATTTTTCTTACCATAGCACCCATATTCGTTTACACCTGAAACTCAGCAGAACAATGAATTAAGTCTTTCTGCAGTTTCGGTGTCTTTTTGCCGAATGGACCAAAAGGAAAATTTCAGTTTTGCATACTGAAAAATCTGTCTTCTTGCCCACTGGCTGAATTGCTTGTTATTGCTCAGAAACTCTGATCTTAATTGTAAAAATTATTTTAAATGTATTTGGTGTTGTATATTTTTAAATTTTTAATGATGTTTAGAGGTTTTATATATTTTTGCCCTCTGGTGAAGTGAGAACTGAATCAACTGCATGAGAACTTAAATGAAATGTAGCAAAAAATGCATATAATTTAATATTCTGTATAAGGAAACCATGCGCTGCACACATGAGATCTTTATTCTTGCCAAGCTGAGTCTTGATAACTACAATTTTTGATTAAATACCTCGGTTTTTTTTAAGCAAAGCTTTAGAAATGCCCCAGTTAAAGGAAATCTAACTAAAAACCAGAAACAACATAAAACTTACACAATACAAGTTTGTCAATTAAGTTTACCACTTTTGGTGATTAATTGTGATGGCCCACTGCCCATTAAAACTGATTATAAAAAATTTTCTTTTAATTCACTTAATAAAGGAAGAAATCATATATCAGTCGAATGATAAAAATAATACAAAACAAAACCTTGTTGAAAAAAAGCATTTGATATTTAAAAATAAGAAATACAATAATTTTTACCTCTACAGAAAGCTTTCATTTCATCTCTCCAGCCACTTTCTGTCAATCGTTTCTTCAGTAAGTCTTTCAATCTAAATTTAAGATAAACTGTTATATAGACTAGGAAAATCTTTCACTGTTGACAAAATATGAATCATAATATAGCACATTTTATTAATAGGATAAAACTCCAATAGTATAAATTTGTACAATTAATAACTGTCTCCTTAGTCATCTTTTTGCTTGGCATTCATCTCAAACTGAAACATCATTGATTTCACATCTACTGAATAATTCTGTTCAGTAGAATTTAACCATAATTTATTCAGCAGCAGAAGAGTCAAAATTTTTAAAATTTAGAGAAGCACTGTGCAACAAAACTACAGAATGACAATATCTTTCACTAGGACACAAAATTTAAGGGCAGCAAAATGTTTGGAATTAGGACACGAAAAGACTGCATTGAACCACAAAATGTCTATCATTATCCTTGGATATGCTTTAAGTATATGTGAAATATTGTGCAGAAGTTGTAATAAATGAAGATGATATAACAAATGCTTTTCATTGCAATGAGAATGGTCTCAAGCCAGAAAATATTGCTACAGACAGTGAAGAAAATGGCAGAGAAGTTGTTGATAGTGAAAAAACTTTGACTGACATATTAATGAGAATTCTTAACACGGGAATTAAAGGATTTAAAGAATGGAAATTCGTGACTGTATAAGATATTATGTCAATGTCTAAGAATAAACAGAAAGTATTAGCACAAAAATTAAAGCACCTGAAAACAACTTACATTGTAAGAAATGCAAACAGAATTTTATTTATAATAAAGCAAATATATGTAATAATAAATGCAAGGAACAGAAGGAGCAGCGTTGATGCATAATAGCTATATAAGATAGAGAAACTTGCAGTTGAGACAGTTTAATTCCATTTTTATTTTCCAGTTGATGTTCGTAGCCACAACTACTTGGCACTGTAGTCGTGCCTATTCAAGAACATTTATACTTAGGAAAGTATTGCGATAGAAAGCGCACACAATGAAATAGTGACCAAGCAGCACACAGAAAGAAGCTGAAGTGTCTAGTTAGCCAATATGGAAGGACACAAAGAGAAAAGTTTTGGTTTGAGTTAAAGTTTCAGTTCACAATTATTACGAATAGACCTTGCACAAATGAAGCACCAGAGTACATCTGTCAAGTATAAGCAGGAAAACTGAGGCTAAAATTTAAGTAAAATTCATATTATTTAATTTCCATATCTATGTAAATTTTGGTAATGAAGTAATATGAAATCTATTTCTTTTGAGTTACTTATTTACGTTTTTGATTAGCGACACTAAAATTGGTTGTTGTTTTAATCATTTCTTTTAGTACCATCAGCAGTACTGCTAATATAGTACCATCTGCCTATATGACAAAGTTCTTGAAAATTCTACAAACAGCTCTTAGTACTCAAACAAATGAATTGACAGGGGGATTCTGAAATACCATACAGCAAATGCTTCCACATTTGCTTGCAGAAGCATGGTGAAGATTCATTAATAAAAGCAATGATTAATTTTTCCCCATCACACATGATATTCAAAATACATGTGGCTGAATGATTCATAAAAACAGTTCTTTTAAGAGTCACTCCAGCTTCTGTTTTGTAAAATTGGAAATAATTTAAGTTTAATGGAATTAAAATTTCATATGTTATTTCATTAATGGAATCATTTTCCTTTATGCATTATTAATTATTTGTATTTATTTTTATATTTAAAAATAGTGTTTTAGTGGCATCATCTAAGAAATAACTAACTAAAAGCACTATATAAAATACCACATCATTGCCTAAATTTTTCTAATGGTCTTATGGTAAAAGTCCTACAAATGACTTTCCTTTCTTTTAATCCAGTGAGTCTTTCTTTCTTTTTAAATCAGTATTGTTAACTTCTTTTAACTTTTTTTGATGTTTGGGGAGGGAAAAATTTTTTATGACAAATATTTTTCAAAAAGCAATCTGAAAAATGATATAGTGCAAAAATTTCATGATCAGTTGTTTCCCTTTTTTTTAGGGCATTGTACTTTATCACAAATTTATTTACAATTGGTACAGTGATATGGCTTATCACAAGTTGAATTTTCTACAAAACGCACTTTTTTTTTCTAAATTTCAAGGGAAGAGAATATTTTATTAACATTAATAAAATTCTCTTTCATATATCATCCATAGCCCTCTATCTATTTTCTTTTAAAACTATACAGAGTTCAGGATAAATTGGTGAATCCATGTTCATGTGCCCTCCTTGTGAAAAATTAATCTTCACTACTATACAATAATAAAATCAAAAATGAAATGCATAACTTTCTAAACCAGTGCACTATATTACATTATTATTTAATTTTAATGATATAATTTATATATTTAAAAACGTAAGATTTTTTTTTTCACTATGTTAAGAAAGATGAACAAGCAATCTAGGCCAACTGGATTTCTACTCTTTGTATATAATTACCAAAAAAATAACAATGTATATGCATGCATACATTGATATAATTAAGAAAAAAAATACTGACAAATTAAATTTCCTACAGTCCATTTAGATCTCATTAATAATTATATAATAATGACATTTTCTGATTGTCTCCATACCATCGAAAGGTTGTAAACTCATTACTGAATACTTTTTTTTGCCAAACTATTCTGTAACAGGCAACAGTCATTTTCAAAATTATATAGCACTAAAAATTCCATAAAAACAGCAATCAATGAAATTATAAAAGCAAGAAACATCAATATTAAAACAAGAATCAATATTAATACAAGAAATCCTTCCCCCTGGTACTGTTATTTTTCCCATGTACACAACAATTTGATTTTTGCTTAAAAAACCAGAGAACTGCACAAACTTGGCCCACCGTACACTTTGCATTGAGCAACAGCCAAAACAAGCATAAGCTATGTGCATGACTGAGTTGTCCCATATATACTTTCTCGTCACCTTGTGGGTTGCCATAAAACTATTTTGGCAATATACAGAATTGTCTTATGTATACTTTTTTATGACTTCACATTAGTGATGCAAATAATCAGAAAGTATTTTAATAACTCTTTGTTTAGAATTTTAAATTTAAAAATAAAATAGATTTACACAAACCACTTGTAACCCACAGCAATACAGAATGTCACAAAACACCATAAAGCTTCTTGTTCACTTTTAATAGTTTAATACACATATAATAAAGATGACAAAAATTTTAGACAACTATAAAAAATATTATGGATGACACAATATCTTGAAAAACGGGATCAGACATTTCCATTTTCCAAAAAATGGTGTCAACAATACATTAAACTACAAAAATATAAAATTTTTATCTCTGAAGTATTTGCTTATCTAGAATTTTAAGTAAATATTTGTTCTAAAAAATAAAATACTAAACTTCGAAACTGTCATCTTGCACTGAAAGAAACTGAAGTTTTTAACCATTACCGAGATTAGAGTTTGATACATTATGCTGCTTTTCAAAGGAAAATGCCTCTTTGTTAAAGCAACCACAATGCTTACCCAAAAACTTAAATCATCTGATTTGTACCATATAAATTTCAAATATAGCTGAAGTCTGCAGTGAGCATTTTATTAAGAATGTACCCAAAACATCATTAATTCAAAATGCAACACATTATTGTCAAAAGTTTTAAAAAAGATCAAGAGTGACTGCTTCCACACTTGCAACACAGCTTTATAAAAATATGGAATAGCTCTTAATCCACAGACTGTTAGACGAACTGATCTGCTAAATACAGTGGCCAACTGAAAGGGGAAAACATATACTATTTATTAAAGCAACAAACAGACAATTTGGGGAAACTCAGGCTTTCTTTAGTTAAATTTATATCAAATAAGACTTCTGAATACTGGAATAAAGTTACATTTGCTTTCAAATATATTTTGCTTGGACAGTTGACTAACAGTATACAAAATGTGAAGAACCATTTTTGAAAACAAAGCTCAGTTCCAGTACAAAATATTGTGGAGAAAAAGGTGTGCGTGGTGCCCAGACAAAAACCCATTGAACGAAAGCGCATGCAACAATACCCCACAAAAATAACCCCATTGGTAATAACTGCCCATGCGACAAATACCCACATGGATGAAAGCGCACATTAATAAAAGATCACACAGATAAAAGCCCATACTGACAGAGACCCACACTAATGTATATGCTATGCTGAAATTAACACTTTTCCCCAATTTTTAATTATAGAAAGAAACTTCATGAAAGAAAAAAAATAAAAAATTAATTAATTTAATTAAATTAATAACAAATAACTGAACAATAAATTAACAAAACACATTTTATTTTGGACTCCAGCTGAATTAAAACCCTATATGTATATAGAAAAGAGAGTCAATCAAAATAAAATTAATTTCATTAAAAACATATATCTGTTACTTTGTTATATTTATATGACAAAGGGAAGTGTCCCTCATATAAGCCCCATAAAGGGAGGTCAAAGAGAATGCTGCCACACTGCTTTTTTTAATGGTACAAAATTATGAGTATAAAACACATGTAAATTTTTATCATGTATAGAGAATAATTTATAAATTATTAAACAGTTTAGAAAATTTTGCATATAATGAATTTAATATGGAGAATTAAAGCCAAACTTTTATTCCACTGAAAAAGATTAAAGTATCCTATTACATTATGACTAGGAAAACATTTGTGTGAGCTATCAGAAGTACTGTTTTAGTAGTGAATTAAAAGCAAGGTTTCAGATAATTTAGTTAAATATTGCCTAATTCGATTTTACATAAATTAACTTCATTCCCACTTGAAATTTCGTATTTAATCACAATAATTGCTATTTGTAAAAATTTTCAGAAAGTTTTAACTATTTTGGATTTCTTAAAAAATGTGTGCTCTTTTTAAGTGGGCATATCTTGTGGGCTTTTGTCATGCATTTTTCTAACTGGCTGATGGCTATTCAGACAGGGAACCATTTGAGTTGCTTTTCTTTTGCCCCCAGTGAGTGAAATGCAGTTAAAGAGAGGACAGCCTTTCTAAGCTAGGATGCCAAAAAATGGCCTCAGATGGGAAGGTGGAACAGGAGAGGTTGGTGAGAAATAAATTAAAGAGGATTTCAGAGATTTTTGATATTTATTAGCAAATAACAATATCTGAAATTTCGTTTGAAAGTGAAGTTAAAAAAATCCATTTCTTGCATTTCCTTTAGTCTATTTCTTGAATTATTTTTATCCAAAGATTTAGCTAGAATTTTAAATATTTAAAAATTTTTCAATAACTGGAAAATGAAATACTAGTGAAGATACTTTGAAAATATTTCTTAACCATTTTAAAGGGATAATGCACTATTTTAGTAGCAGAATTGCCAAATGGAAGAATATGCTGGTTCTTGATCGGATATCATCTAACAAATTTTTAATGAACTAATTAAACATGTGTGCTATATCGAAGCAAAACCAATGGTTAAATGTAAAACTATTGAACACTATTTCTAATAAATTGAATCATTACATATATTAAAATTTTAGCAAAAGTAATATGCTCATATGGTTGAAAATTGATTTAGCCATCCAAATAATTTATACAACGAAAGATTCTAAACTCTAGAACAAGAGGATTTAAGATTAAAGTTTTATAAACCATGAGCCCAGCATTGTACGAAAAGTAATCTCGCATATTAAAAATAAATTTTAATTCAATAAAAAATGTTATGTCACTGGATTAACTGTAAATGCTTTTTAAAAAACAATTCATCATTTTACTTTACCATGGTTGTTTATATACAAAAACTTATAGTGAAGCAGTATTTAGAAACTGAAATTTAGTTTCCAAAAATTATTGTGGCTCCAACCAAGAGGTCATTGAGAGGAAAAATTCAGCACTTTGTGTATTGAATGTTTTAAAACATAGAGTAAAAATGTAAAATGGAGAACAATCATTTTCTGTTTATTCCAAAGAGGAAAATTTAGATTGTATTTATAAAATTAATTTCTTTAAGTACACTTTTTTAATCATCACCAGAAAGCACACACTTTCCCCTAGATCACCCAAAATGTCCCGAATGAACAAATTGTTTCATATTTGAAAATTTCACAAAGGACATTAAGAGCAGAGGATAGGAATATTGCCTGATTTCAACTTGTAAAGGAAGGAAGGTAACGAAAAATAATTAAAAAATGCTTCAAGAAAAGACTAACTTTTCTTTAGAAAACTTCGAGTGCAAAAAAACTGATTTTCGAGAAAGATGAACATTAGTTTCTGATAATATTGTAATACACAACATTTTTTAAATGCAAACTTCTCAAATGTTCAGTTAATTGACTACGAAAAAAAGCACATGAGAATTATCAGACATCTCGAAAGTAACTTTTCCTGTCATGAAAGTCTCACTTGTGATGAAATGACAAACACAGCTAAACACTGATAGCTAGACAAAAGTTTTGTTACTGCCTAGCAGTCTTGTTGTATATTTGCCTTCCATGAAGGTATTCCTCCATTCAAAAAGGTAAACTTCTAGTGCTTTGTCTAAATTGATTTAGCAATGACAACTGCAAAGTTTGAACATAAAGGAATAAAACTTTTTTAACAGACTAATGCACAATATTTTGCTGATTAGTATTTTTTTCTATATGGAAGCTATAGAAAAAGTTAAAATTATTTTATCAAAACTATCCCATTCTTACAGCCTAACTGTCTTCAAATTATTCTGAAAAACTCTGTAACTGGAAGAATGTATTACAGATCAGCATTCAAGCTCATAAATCGGTTTCAGTGTAAACACATTACATACCAGAAGATACAAAGTGAAGAAAATATGTTTTGTGAAAATAAACTGGAAGCATTTTCCGGAATGTCTTTAGCAGAATTACAAAGAGCACTTCTTTTGTGGGTGGTATGCTGTTATTACATGTTAAATTTTATTTCACTTAGATTAAGAAAAAGAAATAATATCACTTAAAAGTTTATTATTTCGGAAAAATATCAAACAGAAATATTTTTGAGACATTAAAATTCAGATCTGAATACTCCATTTACTATAATTACAATTATAAATACATTTTATAGCGACAAAAACCATGTGTACTTTTGATTATGTGGGCTTTTATCAATGTGTGGTGTGGGTATTTGCCACATGGGCAATTATCATAGTCAGGATTTTTTTGTGGGCTTTTGTTGCATACGCTTTCGTCCAGTGGGCTTTTGTCAGGGACCCGGTGTGGGTATCTGGTCATGTATTGCCATTGACTACCTAATGAATCAGTTTAAATACACTGAGATCTCAAACTAATATTTGAAATTGTCAACAGAGAAACCTACAATAAAAAAACTTCAAATTCTAATCTGATAATTCAAAGAAACTCTGGTTGTTGCATAATTGCAAAGTAGTTTACCTCCCTAATATCAACTGACCATACTTAAAATATGAAAAAATATTTTTTTTTTCTACTGAAATCGGCACTAGAAATGAGTGAAACAAAAGTAGACCAAAGATAACAAAAAAATCTAAATGAATGAATAATTTTAAATGCTACCTAAACAAAATATTAAAAAAATCCCGATATAATTTTTTTTAAAAATTTCCATTTAATGATAAAGTCTAATCACTTCTATAAATATTGTTACAAACTTTCTATTTAGTTAGATATACTTAGTAGAATTATAATTAAAATTGCTTTATTTTCCTGTGCAATGATAAATTTTAAGATAAATGCGCATGATAAATTTTGAGAGAAAGCTACATTGAAAACATTAAAAATATAAGAGCACGTGCATTTAACACTGAATAAAAGTTTATCTCAGTAATTTATACTTCATTTGAATAAATGTAATTGACTACTATGTTAGCTGTAACCGTAATTCTACACCTTTGCTTTCCAGAAATCTCGAGAAGCAGAAATTAACAGAACGTTGTCGCAACCGATTAAAAAAGCTTTCAAAATCCAGAGAGACAACACTGCTCAGTTGCTGCTGTTTACTTAGCTGCTGTAATTTTGTTGATCGGATTAGCTTTCCCTGCGCTTTGGATTGCGTTCTATTTAATGTTTTAGTAGTTTAAAATATAGTTACTGATTATATTGTGTGATATTGGGATATTGTATGAAGGAAGGTATGCATTGGGTTCTTTGAGGAAACATCAAGAGTTTTATTATATTTCTTGCGATATCAAGAGTTTTATTATATTTCTTGCGATAAGAATAAATTTTACTAACTTTTCTATCAAACTTGTTCATTTCAATCAATTACGAACTCATACGCATGCAACACTTTTAGGTGTAAGAAGTGGGACTAAATGCCAATAACAAGAACAATGGAAACATTTAAGCCGCATTCCAAGAAAAGATGGAAGCTGACGAAGGATCCTTTATGGAAGAGATGAAAGCTGTTCAAGAAGAGATGAAAGCAAGTCAAGAGGAAATGAAAAGAAAAATTACTTGCATAATAGAACACAAATTTGAGGCTATGGAAGGCAGAACAGATGCTGTTGAAAATAGTGTTGGACACATTGAAGAAAGGTTTTCTTCTGTGAGAGAACAAAAAGAAGGTAGAGTTTCAGCCATACAACAAATTGATAACAGGGTTACTGTGGTTGATACCTTGAAGAAATTCATAGCGATGGCAGGGAGCAATTCTAATGGTTTTTAATTTTTACCCATGCCTGTTCATCCCTCCCTGAAGCTATCCACGTATGATGGGAAGCTCTCCTGGCAAGTGTATAAGACAAAATTTTCAGTTGCGGCGGAAGCGAATGGATGGGATTCCCAAGCTAAGGCCTATCATCTCGTCGCTTCTCTGAGAGCAGACACAGTGGATATCCTTCAAACTCTTCCAGAAAACCAAAGGCTAGATTTCGAAGCTCTATCCAGCGCACTGGAGGCAGAAATGTTTGAGCCTACAGGAGGCTTCAATTAAAATCCTGTCAACAGAAGCCCACGGAAACACTCGAAAAGGTCGTCACAGATGTTGGGCTGTCTCATCTCACCTTTTCGGAATGCCCAACAGAAACAAGGGAAATCACATCCCTGCAATACTTCATCGACAGCATCCGGGATCTTGAAATACAGAAAGCTCTGCGAATGGCAGATGTAAAGGACTTAAAAAGCACTCTAGTGTATGCCATGAAATTTGAGGCAGCCCAGAAAGCAACTTGTGGAGACCACCGAACAAGTGGATCAAGTGATGGCTCATTTAAATGATTTACTCAGACATGTCAATGCTTTCATACAAAGTAGGAGTGGGAACAAACTGGCTCTAAAAGCTCTGGTGTTGGAAATGAGGTACTGAAGGCCCTGTATGATGGAATTACAGAACACTCCAGGGGACGGAAAATAAAACAAATGATTTGACCAAACACATCAGTGTCTTGAGATGGAATAGGAGTGAAAAGAAACCAATCCTGAAGTGCTGGAACTGCTGTGTTGAAGGCCATGTATGGAGGAGCTGCAGAACACCCCAAGACTCGGAAAATAAGACTATACCCCCAAAACGACACAAGAAACAAATTAATGGCCATATCGCAGACAGGAATTTGAAAGATAATGAGAAGCCTCATTTAAAATTGCTTTAGATATCTGCAGTGAGTGTTGGCAATTATGGGACGTATTAATGGAGTTCCTTGCAATATAGTGATCGATACAGGAGCGAATGCTACTATCATTCAGAAAGGTTTTAGCTCAACAGTTTCCCTCCAGACTGCATTTGGTGATAAAATCGACACAGATGGGAAGTTAAATGTGAACATCATGTTTGGAAGTGCTGCCTACCATCACATCGGCTGATCGAGATCTTTGGAGTGATAAAGAAGACAGGAAAGACCAGCAGGAAGACGGCAACATTAAACCCATAACTGATTTCATGGAGGCTTCACACAGAAAACCTATCTGGCAGGACATTTCGATTTATAGTCCTACCACAAAACAATATTGGGCACTCTGAGACTCACTCCACATTTGAAACAGCATCTTGTACCGGAAATTCAAATCAGATGATGGAAAGACATTCCAATGGCAGCTGATACACTCAAGATCTCGATTGTTCTTAAAGAACTACACGGCAGCCCTACTTCAGAATAATGAAGACCTTGCAGAAAGTTCGAGCACTTTTTACTGAAGTAATGAAAAAGATAACATGCAAAAGTAGTGCCGATCTTGCGATATCTGTGCGGGTTGGAAAGAACTGAAGAAATGCAGCTGAGGCAAGCTGCAATGTTACAACATAGGAGTGCCTTTTGAATGTATAACCTTTGACATCTTGGGACCTCTGTCACAAACTGCTGATCAACCACATCTTTGTTGCCATTGATTATTTCACCAAGTGTCCTTAAGCATATCTTATTCCTGATCAAGAGGCTGTCATAGTAGCAGAGGTAATGATATAGCACTCGATTTTCAGGTTCGGAGTACCTCTTCAGTTATATTCTGATCAGGGAAGGAAATTTACCTCGACTGTAATCAAAGAGCTCTGCAAGCTACTCAGCACTAATAAAACCCAAACGATGCCTTTACATCCGCAGTCGGATGGCATGGTAGAGAGGTTTAATCGAGCCATCCTCAGTAACCTCTCATTAGTGGTTTCTAGAAATCAATAGGACTGGGACAAGAAGTTACCACTATTTTTACTGGCTTACCGCAGTGCTGTGCACGAGACTACCAGCTATTCCTCATCTCAGATGCTCTTCGGCCGTGACCTTTGTCTGCTTTGTGATCTCTTTTTTGGTCGCCCTCCGGATGCACCTTCATCACCTGAGGAATACATTCAATATCTCCAGGCCCAGTTAGAAGTGATGCACAGTTTTGCACGAGAGTGAGTCAACTTGACAACAGAGAAGATGAAGACGCGATACGACACGAGAACTACTGGACATTCATTCAACAAAGGGGACGAGGTTTGGTTGTGAAATCTAATTTGATGGAAAGGACTCTGTTCTAAACTACAGGTACCTTGGAATGGTCCATACACAGTCCTGAACAGGCTGAATGACATCATGGTTTGGATCCATTAAGTCACTAAACTCTAAGTCTATAACCATCCTGTGTTATCCTCCAGACTGCGTCTGGTGATAAAATCGACACAGATGGGAAATTAAATGTAAACATTGCGTTTAGAAGTGCCGCCTACCATCACACAGTCATTCATTACGATGGGCTAGCTCCTTACTATGGCCATAGTACGTAGTGTATATAATGTAAATAGTATAGGTCCATGGTCCTTTTTGTTTCTAAATTTGTATTTGATTTGATAGTATTTGATTCATTTTAAGTTAGTTATTGCAGTTATTGTTTATGTTGTTTGTTATTGTAATGCATTGTGTATTATTGAATTGATGCTTTAGTTGTAATTATAGCTTCCCGTTCAAGGATTCTACTACCCGGGACGTGCAGTCCTTGGGAAGGAGGCAGTGTTACAAATTTTGTATTTAGTTTGATATATTTAGTAAAATTATAATTATATTGTTTTATGTCCCCATGCAATGTAGTGCATGATAAATTTTAAGAGAAAGCTACGCCAAAAACAGTACAAATATAAGAGCATGTGCATTTAACATTGAATAAAATTTTATCTCGGTAATTTATATTTAATTTGAATAAATGCAATTGACTACTATGTTAGCTGTAACCTGAATTCTACTCCTTTGCTTTCCAAAAATCTCGAGAGGCAAAAATTACCAGAATGTTCTAGCGACCGATTAAAAGAGCTTTAAAAGCAGAAGAGAGACCTCTCTCAGCTCAGTTGTTGTTTACTTAGCTGCTGTAATTTTATTGATTGGATTAGCTCTGTCCGAGCTCTGGATTGCATTCTATTTAACGTTTTAGTGGTTTAAAATATAGCTACTGATTATATTGCATGATATTGTACAAACATCTTTGAGGAAAAATCTAGCGTTTGTTATATTTCTTGTGATAAGAATAAATTTCATTAACTTTTAATCGGACTAGTGAATTCAATCTATTACAAATCCATACACATGCAACAGTATTATTTACTCTAATATGCATTATCTTATTTATGTTTCAACATTTTTCATGAAATCTATATAAAAGTTTGAAGAAGGTAGAAAATTATATGACAGATATAAAAAAATACTTATATATATATTATTATAGCATAACCACCTTAGTTGCCAAATTTTCAAAATGTGGCATATGCTGGAAACCATGCATGTCACAATTCTTCAGTATTAACTGGAAATGTTGCTGTTTTCGTACAACTTTTTTTTTTTTTTTTGCATTAAATTCAATTTAAAATCATTTATTTATGGAATTTAGTTGCAATGGAAGAAAATGCTATGGATCTTCTGCACAAATACAGCATTTTTCTGTACATTCACTATGCTTTGAATCTATTCTTAAAGTTACTGTTATGAAAACTTAATTAAAATGCAAAATATGACTGTAAGAATATGTATGCATGTAATAATTCTTTTGAATTATAAATAATTCTTTTCCTTGCATAAAAATTTGCCAAACAGTGCCAAAGCGGTTGCACTAATATGCAAGTAACAAGAAAAACATATAAATTCTTAAATGTTTTAATCATTTAAGTGGATCAGTTTTTATCAAACACATCAATATCTGATCATATTTTTAAAATACTGTATGCTGTAAAATATGCTTATAAAATTTGACATGTGATAATTAATGCTTATAATATGCTTATAAAATTTTGATACCTTTCAATTTCACCTGCTTCCACTATCTGGTTTCTCAGATTTTCAGACCTCATATTTCAGAAAATTATTATATCTGAAACATACAAATATTATATAAATATGATACAATAATCATTTTTTTCCTCCCAAACTTTATCTACAAGGAAAGGAAATGGTAAGCAGTAGAAAAATGCCAAAAACAGTACAATGCATGCTGTTATAAAATATATAAAAATCGGATAGTATTGGACTAGCATTAAGTTCTAATGCAGAAAGCAGGGCTTAATTTCTAAAATTAGAAGTGCCAGAGCCCTACAGAAGTTCATCAGGAGAGAGGAACAAAAATCAATAAATGGTACTTACGGAAAATCCCATCGACCACAAGAGATCGCGCCAAACTTCTCTCGGGTAATTATTCCAACTTATAACAGTCTTGTCACTTAACTCTAATTCCTCTTTTTCCCATTCAACAGTCGTCAATTCTCTGCGCCAACTATAAATGAATCGGAGTGCAGTGAAAAATGAAATAGTAGAACCCTCGAACCACGTTCCCTTTCGAATTGACATTCGCTTCGCACAAGCCTTAACGTTGCAATGTCACTGCTTCTCAGTTATTAAATAAAGCGTCATAACGTGGCAATTAACAGATTTTGTTTTTTCGCTGATAAGATTCCATAACTTTGGAAATATTCAACAGCATGCTCTTCTGTAGTAGGCAGGTCCCAAATTTTAATAATTTTTTTTTCCTCGAAAATGCGTGACAGAGGGGAAAAAAAGGAGTCTCAAGAATAATAACTAACACCTGTAATCAAGGTTACACCAAACCCAGCGTGTTTGAAGATGACTTTTCCATTTTTGGCGTCTTTCCTTTCATAGGCAAAAATGGTCGACAGGTTTTTATGTAAGTACCAAATAAATAAATAAAATGATAAAGTGACTGATAATTAAAAAATTAAATACTTAATGAATGATTAGAATAATAATATAATTAAAATTAGAATTTAACAAAATGTTAAGAAAAAAATAAAAATTTATTAAGTAAATGGTAAATAGTTAAATAATAAAATAAAAGTACTAGACCTTGACTTATTTAGGGTTGCGGTTGGAATTACAATTTCACACAAAACTAAGATAGCTCTACCGATCTCCAGTTGAATTTAATCTCTGAATATAATGTACTACTTCAGTTGATAATAGAAATAAAGACCATCCTTCTTCCAGAGATGCCAATTAAAATGGTTAAGGTGCCATTAATGAAATTAGAAAGAATGTTACAAGCAGTAGGTATGCACGGCACGGTCCACCTGTCTGGCAAGACCAAGCTTGCCTTATGGCTTTTCTAGACCAGCCAACAGTAACAGAGTACATAGAAAATTTTAACAGAGGCTGTATAGGTATAAAAACAAATAAAGAGTCTAACATTTTCTGACCATGATCTCTTTTCGATATAATTCTAGCTCTCAAGCAAAAAATGACAGGAGAACAAATTTTCCCCAAATCGGAAGGTTATCTAAGGAAAAAATAACAAGTGATATTCGTCCTCCGTCTTCGGTTACATCGTTCCAAAAAGTCTGCAGATGCTCTTTTCTGCAGGAAGTCACTAGCATCTGAATAAAAAAATTATTCACTGTCATGAAGTCATTGTATTTCATGAAGAATAAGCCTTTGATATGTGGGTGGGGGGTTTTCTTAAAAGTCTCCACTTCCATTCAAAGGGTTGTTTCCCAAGGGAAACATGTACTTAGAAGAAAAGATAGATTTTTTAATATAATTTTATTATTGAAAATAAAACTTTTGAGATCTAATTCCTGTTGAAATTGTTGTTCAGTTACATTAAGAACTGTCAGAGCCTTCTCATTTAGTGCTCCGGCTAGAATTATGATTTATCACAAAAACTAAGAAGTACCGGAGCCAAACTTCAGTGGGCTCCTGGGCAATTTAAGCTCTCGCAGAAAGCAGCGGTCACTGTTCTTATGCCTTCTTTACAAAGCCTCACTTATAGATCCTATATATGAATTATTATATCAGACTTTTCAATCACCATCAATCACAACATAAAATGATAGTCCATTGCATTGCCTTTTTTCTTCCCTATAAGTAATTATTCTTTCTATTTTGTTTTACTTTAAGTAATGTAAACTAATGCATCTAAACATAGGAAATACTTAAATAATGAAATTATATTTATATGAAATAATTTTTAAATAAGATTTATAATGATAAATGGCATTTATCAAATGAAAACAATGGTGATGAGAGAAAAAAGTACCTAGAGCAGCTCACATTTGTTTTTGAACAACTGTTTTTCAATTTTATTTGTAACTATCAGTAACTAAATAGCTATTTTTTTTTTTCCATGTAAACTACTGATAATCTTTTTTTAAAATCTGCTTCTTCTGTAAAAAGTTATTCAAAACTTTTTGGTTAAAAAAATTGCTTATTCAAATAGTTCTGAAAATTGAACTCCTACAGCACATACTTTGAAGAAGCAGTTCATATTTAACAAAAACATGAAAGTAATGGGACAACCATTTTGTTGAATGTTCTCCAGCCAAAATTATATTTTTCACATATTTTGAAATAGACTTAACTAATTTTTCATTGTTCTTAAAACAAAAGACACTTCAATTGAGAATCAGTTCAAATAAAACAAAGTTTTTACCTAATTCTTGAACCGACAAGAACTGAACCTTCCAGCCCATAATTCAGGGACACCAACTGAACCTATTTTAGATATTAATCCTTTATTTGCACAACATAATGAGGAATAATTTTACACTCTTGACAACATACAACACATCTTAGCTACATTCTAAACATTAACAAAATTTTAAAACAGTTATGGCATATCAGCACCATCTATCAAGCAGAATATGCAACAGTGTTATTCCTCCACAAGTACTGCTTTTAGTAAAGCTTTTGAAGAAATATCATGTTTCGTTAATCTTTTTTCTAACTCGCTATATGCCTGTTTGATAGGATTTAAGTCTGAAAAACATGTAGGAATTTCAGCATCTTCAGGACCGTTTACAATAATTACAAGCGAATGTTTAAAACTGCATGTTAGGATCATCATCCTGAAAGAATGTATTTGGTATTCCAAATTTTCTTGTGCATACTTTTACGTTTTTACTAAGAATATTTATACTGATACATACTATTTTAATCAAAGCTAAATTGTCCATCTCAGAAGCAACAAAATATCCCCAAACCAATAGGCCTCAACTTCTACACTTAACAGTAGGCAAAGTTTTTTTGCATTCAATTCTTCAGTCGACTTTTGCCACATGGCAAATTCGTCCACTGGACCCATATACACTAAATTTTAACTCTTCTGCAAATATAGCATTGCTCCAATATGATAAATCTTTGTTTACCATGGATTTTTTTTTTAACATCAGGTTTATTTTACTTGCTTTCTTGCTGATTGGCCACTGTATCCATATGCCCTAATAATTAACATCAGGATTAAATTTTATTGCAAACTGTTTTTCAAAATTCACTGGAAGTTTCCCACCATGAATTTTTGGATGTTGTTTGATTTTTTGCAGGATAAATCTCTGGCTGTTTTATGTTAGTTTGGAATATGGTCTAGACTTCAGTGCATTTTGAACAGTTTCGTGCAATTTTTATCCTTTTAATACATCAAATCTAGTTAAATGCTTTATGGCAAAATTAAAAAAAAAAATATTTTGGCTCTAGTGTAGAATTGGGTATTTTTTCGATTGGCGAAAAATTCTGTTCAGTTTTGGCGATGAAACCCCATTTCTTGTTACCATGAGAGTTTTAACTTCTTGATTTTTTATAAGTGAAAATAAATCGATGTGC
Organism: Stegodyphus mimosarum; assembly: GCA_000611955.2. Lineage (NCBI taxonomy): Eukaryota > Metazoa > Arthropoda > Arachnida > Araneae > Eresidae > Stegodyphus > Stegodyphus mimosarum. Next base: position 102,015 of record KK113895.1, read on the forward strand.
AGATGGACACAAGGTAATGTGCAATTCTCTGATGTCTTTTAAAGTGAAAATAGGTCGATGTGTACATCGACACGGAGTTTGTGAAATTCTTCGACTTCTTATTTTGGTTTTTTGCCTTCTTGGCGCCAAAAAAGAAGGGGTACCCAACTGCAATCTTTTACCAATATTTTGAATACTTTTACTATCTTTAAAATCTGGAATAGTTAAATTTTCAACAGAACTTCTTTATTTGTAGCATCTTACCCATGTTCACTTCATATATGGAACTGTCAATATATTTTGCTAAATAAATAATAATTTCACTGCACATGATAATTCTTGTGGTCTATTTTCATTTAAAATAAAAAAAATGATGACAAGAAACCAAGGCTGTGGAATCGGTAGGGGATATGACTGACTGACTCCCTCACATATATGTAAACACATACACAGTTACAGCTTATTTTTTTTAATATAAAAAAAGATGCTACAGAAAAACCAAAATTGAATGCAAAGTAGATATTTAATTAGCATGAAATGGAAAAACTGGTATTACTAATTGCTAAGAAATAGTATAGCTTAGGCAAGATCTTCTTTGATAGAGGACCATAGATTTGATATACTTCAGAGCTGAGAATAGTCTTTCCATACTAACTTGAGTAAGGAGGAAGAGCTGTTACTGTCAGGGCTACTTCTTTTAACTTTTCAGGATAGATTTGTATAAGTTCTAAAAAAGGTGTCTTACAAGAGCAATCCTATTTCTGTATTTCTTCAAGAGTTGCATGGAAATCTTGAATTTTTTCATTTTTATATATAAAGGTTCTTTATTTTCATTCACTCTGCCTAAGGCTTTTCAATAATTCTCCAAATCTAATTCAGCATTGGTATAGAGACTCAGTTACAATGTCTGCTGTATGACTGTCCTGATATGAATACTCCAAATAGTCTGAGAATAACTTCATTTTTAGTGAAAGTTCATAGATGGCTTTCTTTACCTTGTTATCCAACAAAATTCAGTGTTTGGGATCTACATACATTGAACCCAGCAAGATCTCATTGTCTAGCACACTAATTTCTCTTTCCTTCTACAATAAGACCTTCCATTTTAGAAAGAGCAAACATCACATTCTTCAATTCTTGCAGAAAAGAGCCTCCTGTGAATTTTTCAGACTGTAGCTTTTTTGTGGCTATATACGATATAGAAAGAAGAGTTTCCAATTCTGCAACACATTCCACAGTCTTTATGTTAGTGAAGCATTACGGTTACTGCATCTTCTAAAACAGCTTGCAATTCTAACGACCTCTTTATCATGACATATGTACTTTCCCAATGCGTTACTTGATTGCTCCTTTTCCTGCTCGCCTCCTAAGAATGACATCAATGTTGGAAGTTCTTCTTGCTAATGCTTATTGCCTAAATTTACCAATGAGATTTGTACTATGAGGTTTCTTCAACTCATCTTTAACAGCAAGCTGCAAGGTGTGAACTGCACAACACATTTGCTTGATTTGGTAGAGTTTTGATGCTTCTCCAGCAGTATCATCCATTTTTCTCCCTTATATTTATTGATTAATATGTCAATAAAATAGGAAATAACTAAATATTTATTAATGCATATAGTCCATAAATAAAAATACTAACTCAGTTCATCATTAATTTTTTTTTCCATTCATTTAATTTCATTTCAAATTCCCAAACTGTCCAACAAAAACTGGAGTCGAAGTCCTTTTACCCGAACATCTGCCTAACTAAAATGCTATTCTAAGGTTTCACAAAGACAGAAATAATGAACAATGCCAAAGTACGTTCCATGATTTAAGGTTCTATTTGTATTGTAAAAAACAAATCTTGCGAATATTTGCTTGACAAAATTTAGAATTGATAGTTTATGAGCCGAGACTTCACTCTAAAACTGTAAATTGCTTCACTACTCGATCGAAAAAGCAATATACTAGTTATTGCTTATTCATTCCCTAATTCCAGATATTGATACCCATAAAGTACTAAAGTTCGCAGTGAACTGTAAATTGAATTTAGTGGACACTTTCAGCTTTTAAGAAACTAAATCATAAAAACTTTTAATTGTGTAGTGAATTTGTAATTTAAGAATTAAGCCTTTAGTATATAAGTTCATAAATAATAATGTATAATAAATAAATTCATAAATAATCGTAATATGGAAACTTCTTTGATATAAAAATACTTACTTACTTGATATAAAAATATCGAATGCCGTACAAACAACTATCAAAACAATACAACTCTGGCGGCAAGCAAAAATTTTGGAAAATACAAAGCTTTATTACTACCGCTTTTGTCTGTACACAACTGCTTTTCAGTGGCGGTTTCTTGATAGATTTCGACAGCAAATTAACGGTAAAATTAGTTTATTTACACACCTTAGGCTTCAAACTTTTCTAAGCTTTCACGCAAACAGACCTACGAAATTCGAAAAAGATTGCTAGATGGCAGCAGCAAAGTCTTGCTTGGCAGAACCATGGCCAACTAAACTCAAGGCCTGCTAGCGTGAAAAGATTCTTTTGTGTTTTCGGTAGCCTCCTTGACAAGCGTCTAGCCCCTCAGATGCTAGTTTCCTCCTGTTCCTCCCTGAACATCTGCGCAGATTACTACGCATGTCGTCATTTCCCTGAAGGCGCGCAAGTCTGCATTAGTATTCTCTGCTCTTACATTGCTTTGGTAGCGTGTGATAACTGATACAGTCTTCTGTTATACTTTACTTTGATTATCATGTCTTCTGCACAAAATCAAGAAAAACGGCCCTTTTCAGGGCCAAATACTTCTGTTTACTCAGAAGGAATTCTGTTTTCTCAGGTGTGCGAGAATTCTAATTCTATGCGTGATAGTAATTCAGATTCTATTGCGAGTGGTATGCGTGACTGTGCAAATGATATTAGTGTGGCTGAGAGAAGTATTTTACAGCCAAATACTTCTGTTTCTTCAAAAGGAATTTTTGATTCTGAATCAAATCAAAATCTGGAAAGAGTAATTGTGTGCGAGAATTCCAGTTCTGGTATATGTGTAAATTCTGATTCTGTTATGATTGATATGGTTGATTGTGCAAATGATTTTAGTGTGGCTGAGAGTGATTTTGTTTGCCCTGATTGTTTAAAATCTTTCAAATATAAATACAATTTGAAACGCCATGTATATAAATTTCATTATAATAATACTACATTAATTGAGTCTTTGAAAAATCAAAGTTCTGTTGTGTGTCATGGGGAAAGTTCTAATAGTATGGTTGATTGTGCAAATGATTTTGTATGCCCTGATTGTTTAAAACCTTTCAAAAATAAATACAATTTGAAACGCCATGCAAATAAATTACATTCTAATAATGCTGCATTAATTGAGTCTTTAAAAAGTGATCGATCACTAAGCTACAAATGTGAGGACTGCCATCTCAAATTTAGTGACCTAAAAAATTTGAAATATCATCAAAATAAAATTCATACTTCAAAGGTCAATCAAACATGTAATTATGTGTGTCCTCTATGTTATGCTAATTTTGAAAAGCGAGAAATAATATTTCATTTCAAAAATGTTCATGACGTTGATATGAATCATACTGAGCTAGAATTTAATTCATTTAATGATTTTTTGGCATGGAAGACAGAAATTGAAAGTAATACAAAGTCAAAATTTGTTTCTTATGGTAGTAAGCATAGTAATATACATGGTGTAAAATATTATAATTTTAGATGCCACCGTTCAGGAAATTTTGTATCAGAAAGTAAAGGTCTGCGTCACTTAAAAATCCTTGGTAGCAATAAAATAAATGCATATTGTCCAGCTGCATTAAAAGTAACAGAACATACAGATGGCAAATGTGTAGTGTCATATCAGAAAATACATATTGGGCATCAGAATGATTTAGGTCACTTATTTTTAACAACAGAAGAAAGAAAAAATATTGCCTCAAAGATCGCAGCAAAAATTCCTCTGGATAATATTTTAGATGAAATTAGAAATTCTATATCAGATGCTGGGCTTGAGAGGGTTCATTTACTTACAAAAAAAGATTTACATAACATTGAAAAGTCCTTCAATTTGTCTTCTAATTCTGTGAAACATGAAAATGATTGGGTCAGTGTAGACATGTGGGTACGTGAAATGCAAAATTCTGAAAATCCATGCATTTTATTTTATAAAACTCAAGGGTCAATATGTGCACAATATTCATTCCTGAAAGAAAATGATTTTGTTTTAATAATTATGACAGAAGCACAAGGGGAGATACTGAAAAAATTTAGTTCTGACTGTATATGTATTGATGGTACACATGGGGTGAATGGATATGGATTTGAACTTATAACTTTACTTACAATAGATGATTTGCGCCAAGGATTCCCATGTGCTTTTTTAATTTCTAATCGATGTGACCAACCAGTGCTATCGATTTTTTTTTCATGTATTAAAGAAAAAGTTGGGCAATTACAACCGCAAATATTTATGTCTGATATGGCTGAATCTTTTTTTAATGCTTGGAAGTCTGAAATGGGTTTACCACAGAAACGCCTTTTTTGTGCATGGCATATTGATAGAGCCTGGAGAAAAAATTTAAAAAAAATCAATGGTGCTGAAAAACAGGCAAAAACGTATAAAATTATTAGATCTCTCTTAGAAGAACAAGACATTCATACTTTTCATACACTTACAGAAGCAGCAATAAAATTACTTAAAGAAGATCCTGACACTGTTGAATTTGCAAATTACTTTGAAATCTATTATTTACAAAATACATCCAGCTGGGCATACTGTTACAGACTTCACAGTGGCATTAACACAAACATGCACATTGAACGAATGCACCGAACATTAAAATATATCTATCTTCATGGAAAAAATGTTAAGAGATTGGATAAGGCTATACACGGTATTATGAGATTTATAAGAGATAAAATGATTGATCGCTTAATTACAGCAAATAAAGGTAAATTGACAAGTAAGATACGAGATTTAAGAATCAGACATAAAACAAGTGAAACACTATCTTTACAAGTAATACAGAATGAGAATGGGTGGTCTGTTTCATCAACACATAATACAGAAATATACACTATACAAGAAAATAACAAAACTTGCACATGTCACATACAGTGCACTGAGTGCAATATATGTATCCACCGATATATATGCAGCTGTATTGATTCATCAGTTAGGTGGAATATGTGCAAACATATACATTATTTACATCAGCACACTACAAATACTGTTACTTATACAGATACTACAACTGCAATATATAATGAATCTCCACTTATTATAGATGATGAAAATGAATTAATTTTGAATGAAGTAGCCAAACAAAAGTCACAGACCCTCTCACTGGCACACAGAAAGAATGAACTGAAACGAACATGCTTAGAATTGGTAGATTCATTAAAATCTCACAAACAATGTGATGTCTTAAACAGGATCCTCAAATCAGCACCTCCACAACTAGAAGCTGTTGATATGTTAAATGCACAAGAAATACATTTCCCAAATGCTAATAAAGATATTCCACCTAATAAAAATATAATACCCCAAAGATTCTCAAATACAAAAAAGAAAAGAAAACTGACCAAAACTTCTACAGAAATTTCACAAAATGAAGACAATAATACAATTCTTAAAATTATTTTGGATCACAAAAATTTTACCCACAGTCCCACTGAAGAATCTTAACATATCTGGTGAAAAATATATATTTTAATAATAGTCAATAGTTCCTATTCACAATTCTTTTTGCTCATTTTTATCATGTAAAACAGCTTCCTTCAACTGCCTGTGTTTTATAAGTGTCAGGTGATACTTTTCTCTTATTTGTATAATACTCTCTCTCATTCTTCGGAGCTTCTCTTTAATAATAACATAATTACAATTCTGATCCTTAAAATGATCAGGAACAATACATAATGCAGAAGGTCAGAACTGGGTCTTGAACCTTGATCTCTGGTGCTCGTGATAGGTTGACATATTCTGTGATTACTGAGGAAGTCTATTTTTGTTCATCTTTGCATTACTGCCTTCTTTTTTCACAAGGCCAACAATATCAAATATTGCTCATACAATCAATCATTCATTGACTTTTGTACTGTTCAGTCAGTGGATTATTACTAGTAATTTTAATGTAGACAAATATATTTTGGTGAAACTGAATCAATCCCAAATTTGAACAGCAAGCAATATTTTCGACTATTTAATGCTTGTTATTTAATTTTTGTCAAGTTTTTATTTTCTAATTATTCAACTGCATGTACATTAACATGTTGTGCACTGGCCATTTTATTATGTGTAGAATTTTTTAAAAATAACTGAACATTGTAACAATCTCATCATAATTTTAAAATCACAGTTTTGTGAATTGCCACATATAATGAAATATTATTGAATTGAAAAATTGAAATCATCATCATCATAAAAGTTAATTTTAGAAAATCAAAATATACTTTTGCAGAAAAGTAACACTTTATTCACACACACAAATATATATTCAAATAAACTACAAACAATAAATAACAGTGACTAAATAATTATATAAATAAAACAGTGGCCGATTCATAATAGCTATTTAAATATTTTTTAATTCCAGGTGCCTGGATAAATATTTCCTCCATTATATCTTCATTTCTTTTAAAGACAAAATAGCCTTCTCTATGTTTATCAATAGTAATGACTCCAAATTAACTTGCTTCATAGTGCTCCTTAATCTATTTTTTACAATTTTTTATTTTGAAAAAGTTATTTCGCATTCATTGTTATAGACAGGGTGAGTACAAACATATAACCAAAAATACATTGACATACACAATACTATATAAATTATATTTCAAGAGTAATTTATATGCACACAAGAAATTGCATTTAGCATTGGATGAATAGTCATTAATTGATAGAGGTCTCTCTGCTTCTGACTTGGTATTAGATTCAGAATAATGATTTTCAATTGAATTTTTTAGTATTTCACATATAATTACTAGGTCCTGATATTCGCCTTTAAGATTTTTATCAATTGTCACACCTGCATAGTGCTCTAATAATATAAAAAATAGTTAAAAGTGTTCAGCGACAATGGCTTCGAAAAGTTTTTGGGATCGAGAAGTGATATGTCTTCATACAACTTCCTATGCCCTTTGAAGCTACTTTCCATCGATGAAATGGTGTTATCTATTATAAAATTAAAGACAGTAATTTCGAATTGTTTGAGAGGTCAATTGAAACTATACTTGGCCGATTCTTCGTTGTACATTTGTTTCACTTTTCGGCATCTTCTAGCAAGTAGTTCCGTAGAGACATTAGGTATTTATAGAAAGCATGAGAGATGAAAAATGAACAATGCCTTTGCCGGGACTCGAACCACAGACTTCTGGAATATGTGCCCAGCGTGCTGACCACTACTCCATGAAGGCGGGAGAAATACCTTATATACTCCCCCTTTTAAAGGGCGACTGGGGTTTGGGGACCCAATCGTAAAACCCTGGTGGTGGAGAATCATCATTCACCACCCTTTTTAGTTCGGGTGCCACTGTAGAGACATTAGGTATTTTTGGAAAACAGAAGAGATGAACAATGGCTTCGCCGGGACTGGAACCACAAACCTCTGGAATATGCGTTCAGCATGCTGACCACTACACAATGAAGGCGATATAAATACCTTAAAGTTCTTCTTCCATAATTATATCACAACTTAGCCTTTCTAGTTTATTATTGCAATCCGTTGCAAACAATTTTGATGAGTTAAATATTAAATCAAAGTTTCTAGAAACGGCTTTTAAAGAGTTTGCAGCCTCCCTAACCATATTTTATGGTAGGATGTAATTTCGTTACTGCCTCAGCATTTGAAATATTTTCAAATTAGACAAAATTATTCTAAAAGTTGATATCTTATCCAAAATAGATTTTTCCATTTGTCATATCTGTGCATTTTGTATGCCATTGGAAGATATACTTTTGAGTGAAAGTATTAATTCTATGCATGTACCCTCACTCGCAGGGCTGTTTTGCCGAGTCATCTGTGCTGATTCGATTGTTGTGAGTTTCTTGATCGCCACAAAATCACACCGGGCATCTGCCCGCTGGCCCTATCCGCCAATGAATCTTATGGTTATATGAGGTATGAAGGAATATGTGAAAAACATGTTTTGCCCCCTCCCGCCTTGGAGGCCGAACTTCTGAAATTGGTTTATAGGTAATCATGTTCCATTCATTTTAATGCAAGAATCTTACGTACATCTGTTTCTTCCTTATATGAAAAAAAACGTAAAAACATATTTTGAACCCTCCTCACCCTTGGGTGCCGAATTTTCAAAAATCGCTTCTTAAATGACGCCTTCAGTACAAAAGAAATAAGCTCCTAGGTTTTGATATATGCATCACTAATAGCCTTGGGCGACGATCTATAGATGATTGAATGAATAAATCAAGAATTCTTCTTTTATGTATGTATTTATAATATAATCATTTTATGTATATATTTATAATAAAACATCTAAACAAAAAGGTGCAAATCGGAAAACATAAATCAAAATAATATATTATTTGATAGGAAATAACCAAAAATCAATATCTAACATATAAATATGCATCCCAATGAAAAAGAAAAATATTGTAGGAAAAGTAATACACAAAATTAATTTGCCCTATGCGCATCAACTTCGTATCTTAACGTGCCGTCGGTGTCAGCTGATTCCTTTCTGCATGTCGAGACCCCTGACATAAACACGCTGCGCGTGAACCAGCGCAAATGATCAGGGAGGAAACTAGCATCTGAGGGCTAGACGCTTGTGCCTCCTTGAAACTCCTAGTCACCGCAAGATGGCGCTACTATTCTGCTGCACTTTGCAATGTCGGCCATGGCAATGTTTACAATGAGCAGAAATCTATTAGAAACGAATTCTGTGTTGTTATCTGCAAAATTTAAAAACGATTAATCCGTTAAAGTCAGAAATTGTACCTTTCTATTTAACAAAAATGTTGGGTTTTGTTCCGCAAAGGATCCGTTGGCGCTTCCGCAGCAGATACGTTGGCGGCGGTGCGTATTTACTCGCCAAGCTCTCCGGTTAATCGGCCATGATTTTAGCGGTGTACAGTTCACTTTGATTATATTTAAAGCATATAAAGATACATATTAAAGGAAGCTCGCCGGTTAATCGGCCATGATTTTAGCGGTGTACAGTTCACTTTGATTATATTTAAAGCATATAAATTAAAGATACATATTAAAGGCTTATAAATTAAAGTTAGCAGAAAAAGACATAACATTAATAGGTTAAACACTTGTAAATGTTTTGTTGTTTCATTAGTGTTACACTTCCTCTTAATTGTATATTTGTGCTAGGCTTTGTTACAAAATAAAATTTTTTAGCACAAAGTAGTTTTTCTGGTGCTTATGTATCAGTTGTAAAATTGTCTGTTCCAAATTCTTTTTCAAAATTGTTGATTTTCCCTCTCATTGAAAGCCTTTTCTTAAACATGGCAGTATAGCACATAAGGCAAAGCGAAGAAACAAATGAAACTGAGAGGAGAAATTTTGACAGAACCTAGTCATCATTCTGCCATTCATACTATTCAGTTGGTCAACAATAACCTTCCTGAAGATGAGCATTTCATCCCTTTACTTTTTTAGATAATTTCTAATTATTGCCCACCACTACCAACAAAAAATTGTAAGTTTGTTGCCAACTTTGGAAAGAAATTTTTATTTGAGTACTTTTGTGTCTGTTTTAATGATGCATTCAGTGCCACCTATTTCTTTTTATACTTTCTTTTTTTCTACAATACACACATACTCCTTGTTTTTTGCACTGTTGTTTGATTTCTTGGACACAGCCTTGGAATCAAAATCCTAAAATGAGAAGATTAAAAAAAAGAGGCCCATAAAGCCTTTAACTCTTTGACAGGGGTGTCATCCCACCATTTTAACAGTTTTTATCTCCAAGATGAAAACTGCAAAATTCTGTTTAAAATACATACAATAACACCTTTTAATAACACCTTTGTGGATATATAACAGATGCCAGCACTAGTATTCATAGAAATCATAGAAAAAATTTCTTTGCAGGTCTAATTTTTAAGTTTTTTTTTTTTTTTTAAGTTCTTATGCACATTTATGCCATACCTGATTCTTTTTACTGAGTATTATTCTCAGTTCCTAGATTTTGTGAGGCAGTGGAATTTTTTATTATTTTATTTATTAATTTTTGGTTGGTAGTCTGGAATTCCTGATGTTAGATCATTCGAGATATTGGATGCCTGGATTTCAGACTTTGTACTGTGTTGCTGTTACCAATCTCACTCCGCATAAGCCCACAATATTCACAGTGGCAAAGATCAAATGCATCTATCATTGGCAAGAGCCTTCAGCATCATATAGTACGTGACAGCCTGACTTTAACTCAGTTTTACCCCCAATTTTGAGAGGCAGCACCCTGAGCAGACGGGTCTTCCATACCTCTTTCTCCTAGAGCCAACCTCATGAAAGGACTTTCCGGACTGCATACTTTGAGTGCCCCTATGCTGCACAGACACTATATATTTACAAACATCCATGTCTCCTCCAAGATTCGAATCTGGACCCTCCCTTTGGTACGGCAGCCACAGTCACTAACCACTATCGCAGTTGGGCAGTTAAACTGTATTAGGCAGGCGGAAGAGACGAGCAATTTCTACAGCTGTCATATTCATGGTTGAAGAATCACTTGGCAAGACAAGATCAGCCAATACTGTGCACATGAGTACCAGGTGTTTGTGTTCCACTAACTGCCAAAAACCAAAAGGGCAAGATGAAAGTGGTGTCATCAACATTTCAACTGGACTGTCTTAGATGGCCACAATGGAAGTTCATGGAAAAATCCAACTTTACCATGAAATCTGGTAACAAGCATATAAAGGTCTGAAGAGAATGAAGCACATTAAATCAGGCGCAGAACATCACACACTGACAGGTGACAAAATTATGGTGTAGGCTGGAATCTCAATGGGATATTGCGGCATTTAAAGATGGTTCTGTTACAGATGTGCAGTATCAAAATGAAGTTCTATACCCATTGTAAAACTCTGTACTACAAGGTTTGGTTCTGCTTTACTTCTTATGGACGATAATTCATGTCCACATTGAGCCAACATTGATAATGATTACCTGGAGAATGAGGGCATTTCTCATATAGAATTGCCACTATATTCCCCCAACTTTAATCCTTTGAAAATATTCAGGATGGCATACTGTATTTGCATGTTTACTTCCTACAACTAGTCTCAGGCAGTTTGCAGTCTGGTATTAATCAAATCTTTACTTTTCTATTTTGGTTCATTTTCCCATTTCATGATTAACTTATTTATATCAAGAGGTAAATTTAAAGAGGATCTAGAAAATAAATATTGGTTAATCAGTCTTGGAATTTATTTTGTTGTTGATGATATAATGTCTACATTTAATTCAATTTAAAATTGTAGAGAGAAAATTGTGATATCACTAATATGATGAGTGCAGTGCATTCAAATCTCAAGTAATAGTATTGAAAGCTTATTTAACGAAATTCCATACCATACTCTCCAATCCCAAACTTATGAGAAAGTTGAGTCAGAAACTGTATAAGATTGAAACCTATTATTGATAAAAATTACACATGTTATAAGAGAAGTTTTCCAGATTAGTCAATTTTGTGGCATTACAGCCTATTGTAATTTTTTATAAATCCAATTCAATACTAAAAATTAATATGTCTGCTATGAATTCTGAATATTTTCAGTGGAATAATATCGAAAGCCTAACATTAGACACATCCATAAACTTGCAAAATGATGTTATTTTTGAAAGCTGGTTATAATGAAAATAAATTAGTCAATGCATTACAGCCTATTGTAATTTTTTATAAATCCAATTCAATACTAAAAATTAATATGTCTGCTATGAATTCTGAATATTTTCAGTGGAATAATATCGAAAGCCTAACATTAGACACATCCATAAACTTGCAAAATGATGTTATTTTTGAAAGCTGGTTATAATGAAAATATGTTGAGGAATTTAACTGATAAAAATATAAGATTCATACATTCAAACAACAACAACAAAACAATCAACTGAATATTTTACAAAGGTTTTTGAAAGAAAAATATCAACATAATTTATACAAAATAGAAATATAGATTAATTTTACTAAGGGCATCAAATGAATTTTCAATATAATTTAATTTTTAAACAATGAAAATTGTAAGAAGAATGTTGTCCTTGAAAATTTGTCTTGTTATTTATCATAACTGTTACAGGAAAATTTTGTACTGATGTCTGAATTGAATTTTTCATTATTTTTCTTCTTTTTGTTTGCTTAAAGGATCTTTGCTGTGCAATTTTTTTATTAGCTGGTATGCTTATAGTTGGGGATTCAAATTGTGTTATGCTTGCATTTATTGCAGATTCAGCAGATTTATAAATTTTCTCCATTTTAGTTTCTTCATCAGATGTTGTTATTGAGTTTATTAAGCTTGTAAATTTATTCAGCAGTGCCATTTTTCTTTCTGCTAATGTCAAAGTTTGTGATACACTCTGCATTAACTCATTTATTATTATATCATTTGTGTTGTGTATTATCAATGAAGGATCATTACACAAATCATGAACTGTATCTGCTTGACTGTTTTTCTGCATCTGGCATAAATAATGAATATACTCACACATATTCCACTTAACAGAAGAATCTATACATATGTACATTTATGTGTGTATGTATACATTACATTCAGTACACTTTAATTCGCAGTTACATTCACTGCTCACTTTTTGTATAGTATACAAATCTAAATTGATCTAAATTGTCTGATGAAATAATCCAGCCACTTTCATTTTGTACAATTTGTGATGACAGTGTTAAGCTGGTTTTATGTCTGTTTCTCAAGTCTCTAATTTTACTCGTCAATTTTCCTTTATTTGATGTAATGATTCTATCAAACATTTTATCCCTAATAAATCTCATAACTGCATGCACAGCTTTATCAAATCTTTTAACATTTTTTCTGTGAAAATATATATACTTCAGCATTCGATGCATTCTTTCAATGTGCATATTTGTATTTAATCCACAATGAACTGAATAGTGACAATAAGCCCAAGTAGTTGCATCTTTTAAATAATATGCCGAAAAATAATTTGCAAAATCAATTGTATCAGCATCATTTTTCAAGTAATTTAATACAGCTTCTGCTGCAGTATTAAAGCTCTATATCACATTCTTGTAAAAGAACGCGAAGAACTTGATACACTTGGACTTGTTTTTCTGTACCACTGATTTTTTTAAAATTTCTTTGCCATGCACGGTCAACATGCCATGCACAAAAGAGGCGTTTTTCAGGTATGCCCATCTCTGAAACCCATGTATTAAGAAAAGAATCAGCCATATCTGACATGAAAACTCTTGGTTGTAATGTGCCAACCTTTTGTTTGATTATTGAGAAGAATATAGACAAAACTGGTTGGTCACTTCGATTCGAAATTAAAAAAGCACAAGGAAATCCTTCTCTTAAAGTTGATAGTTAATAAAGTTATAAGCTCAAAGCCATATGCATTCATACCATGAGTGCCATCTATACATATGCAATCGGAACTAAAATTTTTCAGCATTTCACTTTGTGCATCTGTCATTATGATGAAAATGAAATCTTCATCGTTAAGAAATGTATGTGTTGGTGATATTACACCCTGTGCCTTATAATATAACACACATGGATTCTTAGAACTAAGCATTTCATTCACCCACATGTCAACACTCACATAGTCATTACTGTGCTTTACTGCACTGGAAGCTAAATCAAAACTTCGTTCAATATTTTGCAGATCTTTTTTTGTTATTAGATGCAATCGTTCGAGGCCAGAATTAGATATGGAGTCACAAATTTCATCCAAAATTGCATCAAATGGTATTTTAGCTGCTATTTTCGATGCAATAAAGATTCTATCCTTACTTGAAAGGAAAAGATGATCCATATTATTTTCATGGCCTACATGCGTTCCCTGGAAATATGCATAGTATTCCTCTTGTTTTGATTTGATCAATTTTATTTTTGCAGGACAATAAGCATTAATTTTTTTACTGCCCAATATCTTTATGTGTCGCTTTCCAGAACTCTGTGAATGAAAATGCCCTGAACGATGACATCTAAAATATGTAACTGTACCAGTAGCATTTGGTTTTTCAGATACATGTATTATAAATTTCGACTTTGTTTTATTTTCTAAATCATCTTTCCATTCAAGAAAACTTTCATAGGATTCAAATTTTAATTCTGATGTTTCAAATTTTACGTCATGAACTTGTAAAAAGTGTTCGTTTATCAAATCATTTTCAAAATCTCCTTTACACAAAGGACATTTATACTGTCTCTTAGTTGAAATGTGATCACCATTACAACTAGAGTCACATATTTTGAGTTTGGATGTTTCACATATTTTTAAATTTAGAGATTGTAATATGTGTTCATCCGTTCGATGGCATTTTATTACATGTTTCTTCAAATTAAATTTGGAAAAAAAAGATTTTTCACACTCGCATGGAAACTTATTTGATATGATCATATTCGTACAAAGATCTGAATTAGTATGATTTTATTCATCAGGTTGAACATTTGGCCCTGAAAAAAGCCCTTTACTAAAGTGATCATTTGGTCCCGAGAAGGACCGTTTTGTTTTAAAGTGATTAGACATGTTTGATAAAACTAGATTGTAAACACTCGACTACGAAAATTGCAATAGGAGAATTTCCGTTAACTAGCTATTCTATCATTTGAGATCCCTCCCCACAACGGAAATAACATAGTGCAAGCGAAAAAGTGGGGAACTCTGGGCAAAGAATATGTACTGCTCTGGGATAGATAAAAACCCAATATCTAGGCACTTGTGTGATATACCACGTAGACCTCGGTGCAAAAGCCAATGACGCAAGCACCTGTACACGATGTTCTGATAATATTATTGGTGTTGTAAATACAATATTGTTTTATAAAATGCAAGTGTTCATCTCATAGCTGGATCGAGAATCACAACATATTATTACCAGATAGAATGGGAATTAAAGCGTCCAAGACAAAGTTTCTAATTCAGTTATATTTAGTGTATATGAATGAAGGATGACACTTTTTTAAATATGAAATGTGGAAATTCTTATTCTTTTCGAAAAAATCTGCAAGCACATATTAAACATCATATGGAGAAATTAGCTCTTACATTAAGAAATTTTAGCAAATTGACCTGTGCGAGAATTTTTTTCAAGCAACATTTACTTTATGAGCTCATAGGACATTGTAAAAGTTACCATTACAGTATGGAAAAGTGTGTTATGTGACTACAATTCTAAAAAGGCAGAATTACTGAAGCATTTGTAATATATATAACTTAAGATTAGCCATTCTCTTCATTTCAAGAATTTTTTGCTAAAAAAAGACACGAATAAGCAAAATCAAATACTAAACACTTTTTTGTATATCACCATTCTTTGCTTTATACAGCAGAAGGCAATGATAACGAGGTTCTTAAGACTATGAGGATCGAAAAAATTAATTAGTTTTAACAGCAAGTATTATTGCTATTGAAACTAATGGGAAATACTTTGTTCACTACCTAAAACCCATGTGGGGCATTAAAATGAAAACAGACATTTCCTCCTCCCCCCCCCCGGAAGAGGGGCATACTTAGTTGCATGTATCTCTTTCAAAAAAGATTTTAAGTGAAATTCAAGATTCTATAGAAGGAAATCCGACATGTATGCATCTAGCCACTTGACATAACTTATATAATATTAAATTTTGATTTAATTTACGCTTCATAAAACAAATAATACATAAGTGTTGAGGCATAGTAAATAGTGCAAAGAACTCTGAAAATTCTTGTGTATTATCTTATAAATCACAGAAAGTTATAACTGACTCTGAACGGAAAGCTGATATTTAACATTTTAAGTTTAAATTAGTGACTATGAATGAAAAATATAGGACAGAAACCCATATATCATGTCACTGTCTCAGTCTGAGAACGGTACCTACAATGAATAAAAGATTTTGATACAGCAAAATATCCATACTTCACATGAGCCTCTATCAGTTTAAAAAGATGGATGTGATAATATGTATTATATCAGATGAATGTGTTAATCAATCTATAGAAAATATGAAATCTTTATTATTATGAAGAATGGTTATTACTGCATTCTCTGAAGAGCAGTTTCACGAAGATAACGAAGACGATTACTGATAATGAAGTTAATGTTTAATGTCATTACTCACATTCTCCCTCCCTCCCACAGATGACATTTGGAATTCCTTCAGAGCACAGGAATATTTTATCAAAAAATGGGATGATCCTAATTTAATTTATTAATTAGAAATGTCAAAATTAACTATGCATAAAATATACTTTTCATTTTAAAAGAATATGTAATAATCAATATAAACTACTATATTCTGCTGACTCTCTGTGATTTCTGAAATTGATGGTACTTCTGCTTGTTTTCAAAGAACTATTCTTTAATTTATACAACAACCAAACTTTAAAGAAAAAAAAGAAAAAGAAGAAGAAGAAGCTTTAAGATTTTATATTATGCCTAAAGTTATTTTTCATTTACATACACATTTTGAGAGCATCTGGGGTAATATTTAAAAACAGCCAATCTTGAAATTTCTGATAGACAGTCTCGTGTGTTGCAGATAAAAATGCTTTTTCCTGTGAAGTGTTGCCATTACTTGCTTGATACTTTGAGTTTGTTAATCAAAAATTTGTTAAAGTTTTACAAAATATGAAATACACAATAAAACAAATTCTAAATTTAAAATTTGGGCTTCCAGGTATCCATATTCAGGTAGAGGACTATGTTATTCAAAATTTGATGGCATTTTAAATATGCATGCAAATTCTACATTACTTAATTTCTTTAAATATAATGGAGGGCGATAATATTTGGTGGCAATAATATGAAAAATGATTCAGACTTTTATAGTGATTCAATGCAAAATCCCATTTTGAGAGTAATAACCCTTCTGGGCTAATGGTCCTTTGAACTAAAAAAAAAAAAAGAAGGCTGTTCCCCTAACTCTACATGTATGAGATAATTCTATCCATTTATGAATTTGTAGGATTGAAATGTAAAATTTGATGATGTTTATGAAAAATTGTGAAAGCTGTTATACCAGCTGCTGAATTACACATAATATTCTGTAGCATCAAATAACCATGATTTTAAAGCACATATTTTGCCATAAAAATGTTAATGCATGACATGCAATCATTTTGGTGTTGATGAAAATATTTAAATGGAAGAGGGGGGAAAAATCTTCCTTCTCCCAGACTCTTCTATAAATAACAAAACCACTAACGAATTAGGAAAGCCACTGAATTTGACCAAAATCTAGACTGTTTTATATGGCATAATATATTTTTTTAATGCATGTTATCTTCTAGCATTAAAGAAAGTTATTTTATTTGGTACAGAATGAAAAATCTACCAATATCCCAAACCTGCACAGTCTCTAACACTGAAATTCACAGTTAATAAGTTTGCAAAATTTTAAAATTTCTGTTCCTTTTGACAAATGTGTACACAACATATAAACAGATTCATTTTTAATTGAAACAAAAGTAGTGAATTTTCTGGATTAATAATTGAAAAAGAGCTAATGCTAATGAATGCATGTTTAAGGAATAGAAAGGATAAAAAATGAATAAACATTTCAAGAAGACATAGAGGATTGGAAGACAAATTTCAATGTACTTAAAGATCAGTGTCAAATTACAGATGTTGAAATTATTGACAATGTTTTATAAACGCAAAGTAAAATTCTGACCATGATAATAATGTAGAAAACACTAAAAGGATATTTGATGATGGTATGGCTTTAGAAGGAATATATATGGAATAATGCTAAAGCTATGTGATCATAATGCAACAACTATATATAAAACTTAAAAAAATGTAAAAAATACTTCTGTAATTCTTCTTTGTATGATTTTTATTTTGTGTCTTGTTTTTTCTTTATAAAAATGTCAAAAATAAATATATTCAAGAGAGTCGGAAAACCTAAATCATTCTGGGTCTTCTGACAGTCTTCCCACCCTTTTAGAAAAAGCAATGCCCTAGACTTTTAAATTTTTCAGGATTAAATACCAAATTCTCATTATTTGTTCATTCATCCAAAAGATTCCCAATTTCCTGAAATTTTTTCTCTGACTTTTTCAAAGAATCTGCGATGATACCAACAAATCTTAAACTATGGATTTTTGACTTTCTGTAGTATTTCCTATTAATATATATTCTTTTTAGTATTTCCACTCTAACGCAGCCACCATATGAGCCTTTGGAGACATATTCTGAAAATAATTAGATAACTTCTGAAGATTTTATATTGCCTCTCCAGTTATCTTAAAAAAAAAAAAAAAAAAAAAAAAAA
>KK113895.1:120433-194633 GCA_000611955.2 Stegodyphus mimosarum
AAAAAAAAAAAAAAAAAAAAAAAAAGCATTCTTTTTTTGTTGATGAAAATTTTTAATGCAAATTATTTATTTATTGAAAATTATATTAAAATGAAAAGATAAATTGTGATTTAACATAATTTTATCATAAAGTATTTTATTTTATTTATTTATTTATTTTTCTGGATTGTTCAGTACAAAATTCAACATCTAGAATCTTTGGGATTTCGACGATTCAAAATTTCAGAAATTTTCAAATTATAGGTAATTAACTCAAATCTCGTAAGATGGCATGCAGAAATTATAAAATTAATATAAAATTGTTGTTTGTGATTTAATGAAGCATTCATTAAAGAAAAAAAATTATAAAATGACTTTAATGTTAACATTTTCGCTTTATTGAATATTTTTTTAAAAATAAGTTTTTCACTGCAGAGAACCTGTTGGCAACAGTTCATTTTTTACATAATGGTAGTGGTTTTAGTCGTGATGGTTAAGTTGTTAAGCTGGATAAAATATGAAATCCAGCATAATGTTAGCAGAAAATGCAAGATAATAAGCATATACAGTGAAAAGTCTGAAATCTGGATGTCCAGACCATCAGCAATTTTTTTAAAGGCTGGAAATGGAATATAATACTTAAAAAAAAAAAAAACTGTACAAATGGACTTCAAAAGTGAGTTTTCTTCTGACTAATTGTACATCACTTTTGAAGATTTGCTGGTTAAGAAATTGCACCATTGCCAAACACAGAACATTGATTGATGTTAGCATGCTTTCTGCTCCTAAGAGGTTGTAAAGGGGGTTAAAATTTTTCTATCTCATCTAAACAATAAATGAAGCTCCAAGACATATTTGTTTGGAGTGGGATGTTGCTCATACAGGTTTTCTTTTCTTTGCATAGCAGCTGGGAAGATAAAATTAGGTTTTGCACAACGTAAGTTAATATATAAAATTCTGTTTTTCCTTAACTTTCTAATTTGATCCAACTTATTATTTTTTGCAGGCTATTATTATTATTGCTTTCTTATCAAAATTAAAGCTAGAATTTTTTATTATATTGAAAAGAGTTTTTAATTTTGGATCTGTAGAAGGATCTACAAAGCAAAAACATATTTGTAAACGTGCTTTCTATAGTGGTCTTGATGACAGAGACAGCATTGGCCTTTGGTTTATGAAACTGAGATTTCACAATTAGGCAAAACAAACAATTCTATTTTGGCATAGAACATTTTTCTAAAACTATATTATCTTACTGTAACATTTTTTTAAAAAAAACAACAAAGTTTTCATAACAATGAGTGTTTACATATTTTGGGCTCAATCTTGGAAGGAAAAACATTGCAAGTGGTAAAAAGAGGATATGTGTAAATTTTTTTCAATTTTGAGAGGGAGCCCATGAACAACTAAATTGTTCAAAACACCGAATTACAGGGATCCTAGTTATGTGAATCTCAACATTTTTTGTTGTTGACTTCTGACATTTTTGTGATTAGTGAAATAGTTTTTTTTTTTTTTTTTTTTTCTCCGATAAAATCTGGCTTTTGCTACATAGCCCCTTTTTCACATTTCCCAATTCAATTAATTAATCAACTTAATCCTGAATTTAGAAATATTTAATATTAAAACAAATATCTGTACTGAACATATCTAATGAAATGTAACAATGGAATATGATCTACACAAAAATAAACTTAAAACCTTCACTTTTATTACATCAACAGCTTAAAATTTTACAACTTTCCTTTTTGGAGGAAAACATTTGTAGTAGTAACAGGTGTTTGGACATCTACATTGTACAACAAAATAGTCCTATTAATAACCATTGTGATTATGCTTTTAATACGTGTTTTTAACAAAAATGAAAATCTGTAGCTTCTTTTCAAATAATTTCTTTTATTTATGATTAAAAAATGTTAAAAGCTTCACAGTGTTTTAATTTCAGATATACCACTTCAATCCATCTATTACTTGAGATTGGATAATTCTTCATTTTTTTTTTTTTTTATGCATTTACATCTTGCCTCCTTCAAGAAATTTTCTCAACCTGAATAATTTTCAGTAAAGAAATTTATTTCAAAGTCTATCAGAAGTTTCTTCTTCAATAAAATCTTCACCTCTATGATTTTCTTCAGGTATAATATCACAGTCATCTTCTGTCTCAAAATGCAATGGATTTTCATCTTTGTTTTCAAAACGTTTTTTGCTTTTAAGCACTTTTCTCGCTATATGAAACTGCTTTATTAGATTATTGCGATCAATATCTGCTTGAAATGCAGTACCTGGGATTTTGCTGAATAAATCATCATTGGGAAAGTTTTCTGTTGAAACCACTGCAGTTGGGGGAGTAGGAAGTTTGGATTTTTTCTTTGAAGTAATAACTCTATCCATTAAAATGTCATGCTGAAGGCCAAAGACGTTAGATTTCATATCAGTAGGATTTTGTGGCACAGAATTAGATTTCTTAGGAATATCACTTTCAGAAGCTTTCTCTTCAACTTTCTCCATCTAAAACATTAAAAATAAAAATCTGTGATTATACTACTTATAAAAGCTAGTAATAAATTATAAACACAATTTAAATATAAATAAAAGCTACTAAATTACTAATACATGTGTTGGTGTTTATTGGTTTTACCAATGGTCAAAGTGCCAAGGGAAAAATGTCAAGCACCATATTGCACATACCAAAAGTGGTTTTAAAAATGGAATTTTTAAGAAAATTGAAATTTTTACAACAGCAAACCAAATGTCGATGTAGAGTACTTTCTTTCTTCAGGCAATTTTTCACATAGCATATCTATATGGCTTTCAAGATGGTTTATAACTTCATTTATGTCCATTTTCAAAATTTGAGTGGAAGGTAAAACACCCATTTCTTGCAAAGAATGCAACGAATTCATTTTCAGTTGAAGGTAACAAATTGGAAATACAGTTCTTGTAGGTTGGTTTTGGTTTCACTATATCGACCGGTGATAAATACCACTGAACTTAGTAATAAATCGCTGGCAAAACTGGACTATCACTCATTTAACTACATACTTGCAGCTTAAATTCATATAATTTTTTTTAACTGCAGATTTATTTCTTTATTAACTACAAATGATGGCATGGTCATAATTTACTTATTTCTTTTTTAAGTATACATGATGGCAAAGCTGTAATCTAATTTTGTAAATGTTTAAAATAAAAATCGTGTTATCGAAATATGTACATATATAAGGTATTTTAAGAGATTTTACATGTATTCCTTAATGTGTTAGAATTTTAAAAAAAGTGTTGTCATGCTATGTGAGGGCCTCCACAATTTTCTTATTGTATAAGAGCAAAATCATGTTGTAGGAAACCATGTTACTTGCCAATACTTTTTAAATTTATATGACATAAATTTTGTTAAAATATTTTTCATTATTCTAAAAAAAAAAATTTACTAGCAATACCTACATAAATTTTTTTGAATAATTTTTTACAGCATATTAAACTTAGAAAGATTCTCTTCAAAATTTAAATTATCATAGTATCTTAAAATCTGTTTCCTGTCAAATAAATAAACACTAATTGGGATGCATAAGGAAAACAAAATACATTGCAGGTGCTCTCCTGTGTTCCATCTTTTTCACTCCAGCTTGGCATGCTCTATCTTCAAATTTTTATAAATATTATGACCGTTACATATATATTGTAGTTTTGGCTTTGATTTTTTTCATTGCAAAATATTTATTTTGTGATGATCAGTCATTTGTGGTCATATATTATTTCATCTCCATAATGTTCTAATTTTGCTTTTTTGTTGCCTTCTTGATTACTTGAAAGGGCAAAATGACAGTTTGCTATCATGAATCTTAAAAAAAAAAAAAAACGAAAGCTTTCAGATTTTGTATTACACCTAAAGGGTGTTTTTTATCATGGGGGATTTGAAAAGTTATATACACATTCAAAGTCATTTGACTCAAAATACCATTTGACATTGTAACGCCTTTGCATTGCTACTCTACCAACGCAATACCAGTAAGAAATATAAAAAAAATTCACGCATAACATTAAGATGCATGTGATGTTGATGTAAATAGAATGCTTTGAAATCGTTGAGTTCGTCAATCAAAAATTCATTAAAGTGTTACAAAATATGAAATAGATAATGAAAGAAATTCCAAACTTGGGCTTTCAGATGCCCATACTCGAGTGGAGCACACGTTATTCAAAATTACATGTCTCCAGGTACCATTGTTTTTTCACAATGCAAGAAACATACATACATTCATGCAGATTCTTCATCATTTAATTTCTTTAAATATTTAAAAAATTTATATGACAGGCTCTAATATTTGGTGGCAACAATTTGAAAAGTGATATAGTGAACCAATGCAAAATGCAAAAATGAAATTAATAGCCTTCTGGAAAAATTGCCCCTTTGGGCTAAAAAACAAAAAAGTTCTACTGTATTGACTACTATTATGGGTTTGAACTCAGTGATATTATTCATGATCTCTTGGGAATACTGTTTGTTTAATACCATTTATAACTTACTTTTTAAATTTCTAATGATGCTTGTTTTTCTGTCAGTGTGTTCTTTTGCTTCGATTTTTCTGTCAGTATGTTCTTTTGCTTCGAATACTGATTTCATTTACATAACCAAGTGAACTTGTTTATCAGGTCAGACAGCTTAAAAATACAGGTAAACTTTTAATAACATTCCTATAAATCAAAATATTACTTGTCCTTCTTTCCCATGTTTTGCATAAAATGTGCAAGTCATGTACCTTGTTTTCTTGCAACTTCTGCTTTTCCCATTTTGCCAAAAAATTACAATTTTCATGGCATCTTTTTAGTTATATTTTCTTGTGAATTTTTGCTTATGATTTTAAGTTTTAATTGTGTTTATTATGTAACTTTGGCACTAACGTGCTTCTTCGAATAGGATTCAGAGGGTTTAGGGTGTACTATAGCTTTTGCATTCTTACTCGTTAAAGATATAATTAAAGTATATATTAAAGTTATACACAGTCAAAATGCATACCTGTAAAATAAAGGAAAACATGGTTTTGAATGAGGTTATCATCTAGCAATTATAAAACTCTAGTTTTTGTGATTGATAAAAGACTGATATTCAGATAACATCATGTGGCTTCAGTAAGTGAATAGTTTAACTTACTATCACCACTCAAAATGAAGAACGAACTGTTTCTGTTTTTGGACATTGCGAATTTTGTAATTTAAACAGAAGGCGTGCCTGCACATACACACACACAATGAAAAAACAGTCTGAATGAACAAACAATCTTCCCACACTGTTTATCAAAGGTTTTCACAAAACGATTATTTGCACATGGTGTTCTGTGATTGGTGCTTCTATCCCTGTGAATTATGCAAAGTGCATTAATGCACCTCCTTTCCATTTTGTCATTGGTCCTTTACAGTACTCTTCTTTGCATCATTTATGGCTGTTCAATGCACAGAAAAACGTGGGTCTTGCCATTCAAAAATTGAGATTTTTTTCACTGGAACCAAAACTGTGAAAGCTCTATTGTTTCTGTTGGGAAATTTGCATTCCCCTTTGTGAGGATAAAGCATATAATCCCATTGAAAAGGATAAAGCATATAATCCTGCAGTAAAAGCCAACACTCTGTGTCCTCTGCATGTGCCTATGTGGGGTGTGTGTCATCCTGGTTACCATCCTGGACATGGTCAGTAACCACGATTCTATTAAGTGTGGTGTGGTGATGTGATACATGGAATCCTGAAATGGAATATAACTGTCAAAGACTAGAATAGGAGTAGGAATCTAGTAGAATGTCCTTAACAGCATTTATATGATGTACCATATGGAACTGCAACCAAATACCTGCTGCTGATCTAAAAGTAATTGCCAAGTAGACTCAACTGATATAACACAGTCGTTATCATTGTTAAATATTAGCCAGTCGAATTAATCACCTGTTATTCATCATATTATTTTCTTCACATATCACAAATTGAAAAGCTCTGATCATCTGTTTTGTAAAGCTCAATGAAAGCAGCCATTAAATTTATGTTTCACTTACATCAAGATGTACCTTTGGTAGGTGACCAAGCTTTCTACTATGTATTACTCTCAACAACACTAAAAACCAAAACACAGAAACGCAGTTTCCCAAGTGCCCAAGAAATCCACTGGAGATGTATATCTAAGAAGTCAGATGGTCAGTGCCTGTGTTTATTGGCGGGAAAAAAAGCAAGCAAAATTACACTTTTTGGCATTATGGAAATTTTATGTAATTGATGAGCCTGAATATTCAAATCAAAGAATCAGATAACAATGGTTTTGAAATACGGTGCTTCCAAGTAAAAATGCTTACAATCCAATCACAACTTCAGAAAGTGATGAGAGGATAAATCATTAAGCTAGAAGCTTCCAAAACTAACCAAGACAAACTTGGTCTCAAAAGATGCAAATGCTTTTGCTATTATTGCTCCACGGATGAAATTAGCTCAGGTAGTGCATATTAAGGAATGTCAAACATCGTATGAAGCATGGATGAAACTGCAAGAAATTCATCAGCCTAAAGGGCCTATTACTAGAGTACCTTACCTTATGAAGCAACTTATCTTGAAAAATATTAACACGAATACAAAAAAATGCAGGATTACTTAACATCTTTGAAGAAAATTTTGAAAGTTTTAGAATCATAACTGTCAAGTTGTACTTCTATCTAATATTATCTTTGTTTGACTAATTTGGAAAATTACGTATGGCAACAGTGGAGGTTGTTTACATTTTTTGTTTTGAGTTCGTTCTTTTTATGAGAAGAGGAGAAAAATGGCTTTGAGTTGCATTTCATGAGTATTTGATAATTAATGAGTATCATCTTATGCCATTTATATTTTGAGTGTTGTTTTGAGGTGATGAAACTACAGCTTCACTTATTAGATTTGTAAATAAACTGTTTGTGTTGTAATGAGATGTTTCATTGAATAACTGATTACACTCATTTCCATTACTAATTCTTCTCATGTTCGAAGGCAAAATGAGACAACAACAGAATTTCGTGATAACAGCCAAGTACAGAATCCATTAGTTATTAAATACCATGGCAATGTGAAAAATAAGTCTAAGAATGTGAAAGACTGTAGGTGTTGTAACTGCAAGTGAAAAGGACACAAAGCATCAGAATACAGAAAAAATAAAAGCAAGAATCCTCTAAACAAAGCTGTTTTCTCAGTACTGCCAACACAATGCAAGAATTAAGAACACAAAACTAGTACCTTTATTCAAGAGCAACAGTATCCATATAAAACGACAGAAGTAAACTCACAATAATGATTGAAATAGAAAGTGAAGTTCAGATAGCAAATAATTAATTTCTAGAAGTCAAAAGGAAAGAGAAAATTATGCAAGTGTCAATTCAACTTCACAAATATAATACTTAAAGATCTATTAAATGTTCCCAACCTGAAAATGAACTTAATTTCACTTACTGTAGTGAGTGAAATGAACAATGAAAATGTACCATCTATTTTAGGAATAACAATGTGTGGGTAAAGACAAAAATAAGTGCCTAGTCTTACAAGCAATGAAGCAAAATGGCCTATATGTTCTAAATCAAAATGACATAAAAGACATTTCATATGTTGCTGAGAGTAATGCAAATACGGCAAAGAGTAAACTGAAACTGTAGTGTGAAAAGTGCTGTCACTAAAATCTAACCGATTCAAAAAGTATTGCATTCTAAAAAGAGGTGCATGATCTTACGATTCCAAAGTGTATTAATGAAACCCTATTTCATGAAATTTGTACAAAATGCAAACAAATAAGATTACCATTTCTGAAAGAAACACACGCAGTAACCTACATTATTCTTGAACTTGTACACATTGATATTTGTAGTCCCATGAATGTCACATCTCTATGCGTTGCAAAATATTTCTTAACATTCATCCAAGACAAATCCCAGAAAATTAATGCATACATCTACGGAAAAGATCCGAAGCCCTTGAAGCATTTAAGAAGTACAAATTTCAGGACAAGCAAACAACAAAGCAACTCAAAATACTCTGCAGTAATAATGAAAAAGAATTCAAAAGCCACAAATTTAATCAATTCTTAGAAAAGAAAAGCATTAAATAGCAATTCTTAGTTGAGTACATTCCTCAATAGAACGGAGTTGCAGAACATGCCAATTGTACCGTAACTGAAATGGCCAGATGTCTGCTGTTTAAGTCAAAATTATCCCAAGGACTGTGGACAGATATCAACAGCCGACTGCATCTGTAACCAGTGCGTTTACAAAGTAGAGCCGAAATGCCTGCAAAAACAGGTCTAAAAGTAAGCCTACAGTATCGCATTTCAGAATCAGAAAAAGCAAAGCTTTTGCATTAATCAATTCAAACAGGAAAAACAAATTTCTCCTGAAAGTGAAGAATGCATTCTTGTTGGATATTCTGGGAAAGCAATTGCCTATGGACACCTGGAGCTTGTGAAGTAACACAAAGTCACGACATTTGATTTTTGGAACTCTATAAAACTGAGGTAAGATTGGAAACTTCAATGGCTGATGAATAGGAATTCATCAAGTTTGTTCCTACTGAAGAAAATGTAGAGGCCAGCAAGAGTTTTGAAGTGCCAGATGAAGGGAGAGCAGAAGTTGAAGAAAATGTAATTCAAAGTTGAAGCTGAGAAAGAGGACTACAACAATCTACATTTCTGAAAACAGGAAAATTGGGCACACCAAGGAAAATATAACAGCAAAAACACATTAATTTGGTAAACTTTATTGTTTTTGCAGATATAGAAACTGTACAAGCTTTATCTAGATCTGATGGAGAAAAATGGAAAGCAGCTATGCAAGAAGAATACAGTTCATGTGGGAATTAATCTATCTGCCGGATAAGAGAAAAATCATTGACTGCAAATGGGTTAGGTTAGGTTATTCAATTATGGCAAAGCACACGAGGGCTATCTGCCTAAAGGGAGGGATGCCTTCATGGAGGACTTTCTAAGGGAAACTGGCTCGTATACACGTTACACATGCGGAAAACCACGAAAACGCCCATGCAGCCAGCCCGTTCGCGGGATTCGAACCTCGGACCGAACTACCAGTGTTCAGCATCTTTGCCACTCGGCCGCTGGTGGGCCCTGACTGCAAATGGGTATTCTGAATAAAGCAAAAGGTGGAAGGTACAGTCAATCTGTATAAGGCCAGTCACATTGGCAAAGAATGTTCACAAAAGTATGGACTAGACCAGTGGTTCTCATCCTTTTTACTAATGCATACTATCTAAACAAAAATTTAGAAACTTTAGTACCATCATCACATTTTACAATGATTATTTTTCAATTTCCCAACACAAACATTAAATATATATATATATATATATATATTGTCATGCACATAATCTATTAGCTGTTTGCATTAAACATGCACACATTAAAAAAATATTAGAATAAAAATTGGTTACCATTTTAATTATCAAAATTTAAGTTATAATACACTAATTCTAAAATTTAATGCGAAATTTGGGCCTGTTTAAGAGGGATCAATTTCTTTATCTCTGGTCTTATTTCACTTTGTTTTAACCGTAAATTAGGATCCCCTTTTAATATTGTTCTGTACTTATTTATCGAATACGAGATGGATGAAAATCCTTGTTCACACAAATAGGTTGTGCAAAAAGGCAATAAAAATTTAATAGCTTTATTTACAATGCCTTTAAATTCATATTTTTGGTTCAGCCAAAATTTAACAAGAGTGTTATTTTTGAAATCTTCAGTCAGAGTTCGATCGCAGGAAATTTCTATCAAGGATCACAGGATCTTCCTTTCTCTACGAAATAAAATTTCAGACACGTTTGAACAAAATGGATTTCTAACTCAATTTTCTTTTTCATAATCCTTGGGAAAATACATGTTGAAATTATTTATCAATGAAACACAATGATTTCTACTGCCCGATGCTTATTCTTCTGTTATTAGTCCAAAGGTACAATTTGCACAGAAGAACTATTAATTTCATTTTAGCATTTTGCATTAACTAACTAAAAGTGTTGTTTCACTTTTCAAATTGCTGGCACCTAATCAATCTACAGACTTACGCAAGCATGACAAAGGTGGAACTTAAAATTAAATGAAACTTTGTGAAAGCTCAGATTAAAAAATTTATCATTGGATAGCTGTATTTATGTTAAAAAAGGAACAGATGACTGTAATATAACTGCTATTTATGTAGAGGATTAGGCAATTTTAAGAAAAAGCAAATCTTCTATGACACAAATTAAGAAAATTCTCAGCAAAACTTTTGAAATAAGATATTTGGGTAAAATAAAACAGTATTTAGACATTAACACTGAACATAACCAAATTTATTACATTAAAGAACTCTTGCTTAAGTACTGTATGCATAATTCTATATCAATACCATTACACCCTAACATCAAACTATGCGAATCTTCAAATGTTGCCAAAGAAAATGCAAGTGTAGACAAAAGTAAATATCAGTCCTTAATTGGATTCTTAATTTACTGTAGCTGTATCTATATGATATGAGATTGCAAATTCTGTCAATTGATTTTAGTCAATTTAACAGTAACCTGAAATACTTTCACTAGATTCATGCAAAATGCGTAGTAGAATCAATAACTTAGATCTATGTTAATTGTCAAGATAACTTATCGGAAAACAAATGAGTCTTAAAAATGTTACGTAGACACAGACGGGATTGAAAATACTTTCCACAAGAAATCATTTAGTGGCTATGGTTTTATATTACTACAAAGTCCAATTTCTTGGGAATAATACAACCGAAGTATTGCAGTGCTGTCGGTAACTGAAGCTGAACTGAAGTAGCATTAACTGAAGCTTCAAAAGAAGCAATGCAGTTGCACTTGGTATTAAGAGAGGTAGGTTTTTCAAGAGAAGATAGCAGAAACAACTGTGCTGTATAATGACCATCAAAGTGTGCAACATTTAGTGAAATATGTAGCTCGTCACTCTTGAACAAAACACATTTACACTCATTTTCATTACATTTCAGAGTTGTATGACAAAAAGGAAACTGACACTAAGTAAGTTCTACAGCAGAAATGCCTGCCAATATTATAATGAAGCCTGGCAGGGACAAACATAGAAAATGTACGGATCTATTAGATCTTCAACTTTAACTAATAACGTCCAAAGGGATTTTGAAGGACTATCGTTTTCGTTTTGCAATTTTGCACTGGAAACATTAAAAGTCTGAATCACTTTTCAAACTGTTGCTACCAAATTTTCCAGCCCTGTATTTTATTTAAAGAAATTAAATAATGAAGAATCTGCATAAATGAATGCATATTTCTCCAAATGTGATAAAACAATGGTACCTAGAGCCATCCAATTTTGAATAACATACATTTCCACCTGAATATGTGCATCTGGAAGCCCAAATTTGGAATTTGTTTTATTATCTATTTCATATTTTGTAAAACTTTAATGAAGTTTTGATGAGCAAACTCAAATGATTTAAAAGCAAGCAATAGCAACACTCTACGGGGGGAAAAAAACTTTTTATCTAAAGCGCACGGAACTGTGTATCGGAAATTCAAAAGATATACTCATTTTAGAATTATTTTGCGATATTGCTGTTGAACTGAATTTTATGGTTTAAGTGCAAAGAACATAATATTTAATAAATAAAGGTAACACACAAAACATTAAAAGACGTCCCTTTGGACGTAATTTAAAATCTGAAACTTTTCAGTTTTTTCCCCCCATTTTATTCTCCATTTCGGTTCTGAGAGGGAGAGTATTGAAAAATTTTCATTCCGATTACAGTTGTGCAGTGTAAAGTAGAATGTATACTCCTTGTATGGAATATTAAATTATACGCATTTTTTCCTGCATTACATTTAAATTTACTGAATTGAATTAAATCTACTTCCTTGTTAGCGTATAAACCACAATAGAACAAATGCACTCCTTAAAATTCACTATATTTATTTACCATAGTGACACTCTCGTACTAGGTTTATTTAACAGCGTTACATCTCCTTCACTTTATAACTCAGAATGCACAAAAATTATATCATCTGAAGAATTAACTAATTATTGCCACATGTTCTATTCAAATACTCTAATAAATCTCAAACAATATATAAAAGAAATTAAATCAATAAAAAAGAAACAGTTTTTCACAGATAATTCAGTGCCGCTTACCTAATGCACATGCGCTATTCGTAAACATTCTCCTCTATCCAAGACAAGATTGGCAAAAATATTTGCTGCTGACACGAAACCCTTATTTCCTCAAATTTCATTAGAGATAAGATTCTCATTCAATTAATTCAATTCTCATTTCACAACAAGACAAAAATACATAAAAACTCAAAATATTTTCATTAAAATTGAAAAATATAGAAAAACATAAAACACCAAGTACAGTTAAAACAATTTTTACAATTTCTACACAAAAACAAGGAATTTGGCCAGCAGGCAAGAAGGCAGATTTTTCAGTTCACAAAACTAAGTTTCTTTCTGTTCCCACTCGCCAAAATGACACTGAAGGTAAGGTGCAGAAAGAATGAATTAACTATTCTGCTATGTAAACGAATATGGCTGCTACGGTTAAAAAAAAAAATTAGGCTTAACCGCACTTAAAATAACTTTTAAATTATTCATAATTCTACAGATATTGCATGCTGATTAACTAAAGGCATAAAACCTTAACCAGAAGATAAGAACAACATAATTAAATCACTTTTAAAGCAAAAAATGCACAATTTACTGACATATAAGAATAAAAGACTGAGCTGAGTAATAGAGTGGGAATATATACATATTATTTAAACCAATAATTTATAATTAAAAAACTTTCAATATATATATATATATACTTTTGGTGCAGCTGATTGCAACCAAAAAGGGAGGTGCACAACTACATGTTACAGCAGTCCTATATACAAAATTTAAACGCTCTGAGACTACTTGTTTTCGAGATACATACATATGTACAGACGGCACAAAAAAATCTCTTCTGATTTCATTTTAAATCAGTTTCATACTTTATTTGGGGAAAAAAGAGTCTTTTATTCTGTCCTTATGTGCAGATGTCATGCAAAAACATCATTAAATTGCATTTGATAGCAGTCAAAATGGATATTTTGATTGAAATATGGTACCTGGAATTTTTCAAGATTACAATACTTCTTTTATTTTGTACAAGGAAGTAAAAGCCACCTGGTTTGACAAACTATATTTCATGTTATACCCTGAGGACAGACTCACATTAAAAACAGGAAGCTTCAGCACCTAGATATATGGCAAAATAGAAATAGATAGCTAAAAGATTGAATTCAGCTGGACAGTTTAAGTGAAATAGATTAGCTGCCTAAAATCCATCCCATTTAGAATCAAGAACATACAGGGATTGGAAACTATAGGAGGTACTTACAGATTAGCACAACAATCTTACTGCAATTTGGCAATTTTTTATGGAAGAAAAAGAAAGGTCACCCATAATTGAAAAAACAAATTCATGCATGTTACTTATTATATACATATTTCACATTTAATTAATTATTTATCCCACAAAACAGTACATTAACTACTTCTAAAACAAGTTTTTGCCTCTTTTGTTCTGATGCAAACTTCTTGAAGATCACTTTAAAGCAATTGTTTCCTTTAATGGCCTGGTCTTGGCACCATATGAATTCAACTAAATATGACTGAAAAATGACATAGCAATTCAACTACGCATGATTACAAGTGGTGATGATTTGTTCTGTGCTTCTTATAACGTCATTTTTCAGATACCCACACTCTTTTTATCTATCATGCATTCCTACTAGTTCTAAAATTGACAAAGTTGTACATATGTTTTTTTTTTTTTTGGTGCATAAATCCAACTTTTTCAGTTTTATATCTTACTAATAGTCAGAATAGATTACACTTCCTCACTTGCTTAAGGCGTGAAAGCGTAACAAACACACAAACTCACATTCGCATTTATAATATTAGTTAGGATAGATGATTAAATCTGAAATATGAGAAAATTATATACCTTGGGTGTTTTGAAAGAATATATATCTTTCAGAAATGAATCATCTGGTACTATATCAGGATTATCTTTTGGTCCAAAATCAATCTTCTGCATTGCCTCTTCTAAAGCAGAAGAGCGGGCATTTGAAATATCTCGGACAAAAAAGATTCGAGGCACTCGTCCTATTACATTTCGGCTGATGAGTTCTGACCTGAAAGAATGCCAGTAAATAAAACTGAACTGATAATCACATTATTTCAAAGTTTTTGCCTCATTATACAAGGAAGCTAATGAATGCAATAATGTTCCTTTGTATCTGCAGTAATATGTTTCAAGACTTATTATGATTATATCAAACTACAGATACAGTGGCATAACCAGTTTTGAATTTGGGAAGGTGTCTGTTTGTTGAAATGGAGTTTCTTCAAAAGATGCTAATTTTTGTACCATTTCAATTAGTTGAATCTGTGTCAATAGGAAATAAAACCCCCAATTCTTATTATACTTCTGTAAAGGAACATTAAAATTTTTTTAAAACTTTTAATTTAAATAATTAAAATTTATTTTTATATTCATAATATAGAATGAAAATTGTGTTATATAAATATTTCCATTGCATTCTTGGTACTCTTTTTCTAGTTCTAGCATTCCAAATGAAAGTAATAAGCAACGGTGACAAGTATTTTACAGCTAAAAACCGTTTGTGATTTCCCCAGTATATAATTTTGTTTGTACTAAATACTTTAACAATGTAAAGAAAATAAACATTTCACTATAAGAAACTGAAAGAAATTTGAGGCAAATTTGAAAAGCTGTTATCATCAGAAATTTTAAATTTAGTCCTACAGCATTTGATCTACTATTAAACTTCTTTATTTTTGTGTATATAGAACCTTGCATTTGTCTTTAATAACATGTCACAAAATTCTAATTAATGATCACAAAGTTGAGTTCTAATATTTTTTCAAACAAAGTAATGACAAATAAAATATTAAATTATTGATTTCCGATTACTTTTGCTTTGTCATTTAGCTTTATCACTGAAATCTGAATAACGTTATGAAAGTAATAGATTTAGTCACATTCTTTACATAATTATTTATTTTTAATTTTAATTTTTAAGTTTTTATGACATTCTTTCATTCATTTTATTACAAGTGAATCCAATGTAAATAAACTTTCAATAACTGACTTGTATTATTTCCAACAATTTAGAAACATATTCTTCATCACATAAAATTATGATATTCAACCTCTACTACAAATTATTTTATTTTAATAAGAAGCATTAAAAAAATTAAAATAAAAAACATCAAGAACACTGGTAGAAACAAGTAAAATAATGCAATGCTTGGCACTGTTCTGTTATCAGGACCGAATTCAGAAACGTATGTATACATGCATGTATGTATGGATGGATAAGTTCATGTATGCAAGTACGGATGTATGTGTGCGTATACATATACACATATACATACATTCAATATACACAGTCCAGTCACATTAATGTGACCATCTGTCAAAAGCCAGAATAACCACCTTTCGCAGAGCGGACTGCTGCGAGACGTGCAGGAAGAGAGTCACATAGGTCCCTGAAGGTGTTCTCTGGGATGTTGAGCCATGCCGACTCTAATGCCGTGGCCAGCTGCGCTAGATTACGCGGTTGAGGATCCATGGCGCGAACAACTCGATCGAGATGGTCCCACAGATGCTCGATTGGGTTTAAGTCAGGTGAGTTTGCTGGCCAGGGGAGGACGGTAAACTCATCCTGGTGCTCTTCGAACCACGCACGTACACTGGCAGCTGTATGGCACCTCGCATTGTCCTGCTGGAAGATGCCATCATCCTGAGGAAAAACAATGCGCATGTAGGGGTGAACATGGTCCGCAAGGACAGATGCGTACTTGTATTGATCCATTGTGCCTTCCACAATGATCAGTGAACCTAGAGAATGCCAGGAAAACATTCCCCAGACCATAATGCTCCCGCCTCCAGCTTGGACCGTTCCGGCAATGGTTGCAGGGTGGTTCCTTTCAGAGGTTTCACGCCTTATACGCCAACGTCCATCTGTCCGATGGAGCATAAAACGCGATTCATCCGAAAACGCAACCTGTCGCCACTCAGTGGACGTCCAGCTGCTGTACTGGCGTGCAAATTCTAGCCTTCGCCGTCGATGAACAGCAGTCAGCATAGGTGCACGAACCAGGCGTCTGCTTCGGAGGCCCAGACGCAGCAATGTTCGCTGAATAGTACTTTGGGAGACACTTTTGGTAGCCCCTTGGTTCATTTTGGTGGTCAGTTGCTCAACGGTAGCCCGTCTATCTGCCCGAACGCATCTCCGCAACCGTCGTTCGCCTCTGTCATCTATGGCCCGTGGTGCACCACATTTGCCACGTCGCTGATTTTGGACAGTCCCATTTTGCCATGCACGGTACACTTTTACCACGGCGGCACGCGAACAGTTCACAAACTCAGCCGTTTCGGAAATGCTTCCACCCTTGGCCCGAAAGCCAATGATCATGCCCTTTTGGAAGTCAGATAAATCGCTTCGTTTCTGCATTACGCCAACGATTGAAATGTTTTCCGAAGCCCTCACACACCCTTTATATACGCTCAACTGCACTGTGCTGCCACCTGCCTTCTGTGATTGGTTATTTAACTCTGACATGGAAAGTACGTGGTGGTCACATTAATGTTCTGAATCTGGTCCTGATAGCAGAACAGTGTAAAGTTATGGACATAGTGTAAATAAATATGATATAACATACAGGTAATCCAAAATAATAGAATTATCTATGAAGAACTGTATACATATCATGGTATATGTTCTAGCATTTAAAACTATTTGAAATCTTTCTGGAATGGTAACATGTAAGTTCTGAATGATGATAACAGATTTCATATACTTAAACTGCACTAATTTTTTGAAACCCGCTGGGAGAGAAAAACAAAATATTACAGCACAGACCACACTGGTTCAATAATATTTAAGACTGATTATTTGAAGTAGTAACTTCATTTTTATGCTCTTCAAATTGCAACTCAATAATATGATTTCAGTGAAAGGTGGCATTTGCATCTTGAGAGATACTGTGAATGAACTAAATCTTTGCCCAAAAAATGAGTAACATTCTGGTGAGGGAAATACAAATTTAAGAGTTTTGATTCAGATGTGTAATGGACTTTGCCGTAGAAAGAACTGAATAAAACTGAGAACAGTATATAGTGTCAAAAGCACACAGTGATACCTGTATTTTTATTTCAATACATATTAAGCATTTGTAACCTTATGCTAATCATAGATATTAGTTTTAAAGTACAAATTGATGTCAGAGTTAGATTTACATATGAATCTAACTCTGATAACTTTGTCTATCATTCAGCTCAGAACTAAGAATTCTGCTTATGCAGTTTTCTTCATATTCTATGTTGAAACTGGGTTCTGTTGATACATAATAAGCTCAGCTGATTTTTGTTGGAGTAGTTTTTTATTTTTCATGCAACAGTCTACTTTCTTCTGGCTTTGTCAGTAAGTTTCATTTTCCTCCCAAAACTGTGTCTTGTAGATAATGTCTCACTGAGAATATTGTATGCTGTCATGATTTCAGACACCTCTGAATATTTCCAATATTTTTTCCATTGAGGTTATGGATACATCAACTAGCTAGGTAACAAACATTCTAACTGAAGCTCAGTCAAGTTATTCAAATTCCTTCACTATGAGCCAAGTTTTAAAGATCCTACGTAAAATTTGTTATTCTACTCAACCTTAAGAATGTATGTAAAATAATCACACACAAAAAGTCACAGCTACTTTTGGGGACACATTTATAATTGACAGAAACAAAATGAACTTCTTTAAGCATAGTATTTCTATGATTTTGGACAACTTCTGTTTTTTATCATAAATCTGTTTCGATCATAGACAATTATAATCTACATATTTGAGGCCTATTCTTTCAAACACTTCAAGCACACTGCACTTTTCAAATTTAAGAGTGTGCCTTTTGTGCAAATTACTTTTTTGTACAAACCTTGCATATGTGTGTATGCAAAGTTTGTACAAATTTAAGATATGCCATGCATTATGTAAATTTAAGAGTATGCCTTTTGTTCAAACTACTTCTTTGTACAAACTTTGCATATGTGTATATGCAAAGTTTTAGATGTGAAAATTATTGTCAGTGTCCAGCATTATTTTGTTCAGATGTTCAAGACAAAGATTAAATAATCTCTCATACTTGGTGAATGGTGGACAACATTCAAGACTGAAAAAAAAAAAAAAAAACACTTTTGAAAGAATATACATTTTAGAAATTTACTAACAAAAAATTCAGAAACCTTATCATGCAATATAGATTACAGATTCACAGACAGAAAGTTTCCACAGAGAAGCTGCAAATATTAGAAATGTTACGAATTGTAACTTTATGTCTGCAGATATGTCAAGATTAAAAGAAAACAAAAATACAGTTTCAATAAGAGAAATGGATGCTCATTGTCAAATATGATAACAGCTATCAAGAGATGTAGCATGAAAAGCAGTATTTCAATTTCAAGGGACTATCTTTTATTTAGCAGCATTAACACATAGATAAATACATACATTTAATGATCAAAGGGCAACATATCTTTGAAATTCAGAACTATGAAAACATAACTATTACATCAGTTTGAAAGATAAGGAACAAAGTAAGTCAACAGGAAAGGTTAGGGACAAAGACAATAATAAAATGCAAACACAACTTCCATTTTACTAATGCCTTTGTCCCTAACTTGTCATATAATGAAGAAATGCCAGCTAAGTAAATATTAAAGTTAAGTTAAACCACTATTACAGTTAAATTAATTTAAACATCAGTTTCCTAAATATTAAAAATTTGATTTATAAATAATAATAGCTTATTTTAAATTTGAATTTTCTTTCCCAGTACAGATATAAAGAAAAACAGTTAAAACAGAAGCACATTCACTTAAAATATTGTTTAAGTTTTGATTTATAAAAGAACATACTTATAAACTAATTATTATATTTACTAAGAGTTACTTTACATACATACAGAACTTTAAACTGTAAAAAAGAAAATAATTAAATTTAATAAAATAAATAGATGTGACTTCCTCTTTATTTGGGATAACTTATAATTTAAAAAAATTAAAGAAGTTACCTAACTTTCGGTGCTTTTATGGTTAACACTTCTGTAATTTCTTCAGAAGCTTCATAATAATGAGGTGGTATTCGCCAGTATACATTCAAAATCCGACAACAAGGAGATACTTTGACCTATAGACAAAAATAATAAGTAATTTGCCATAATATTCAACTAAAAGAATTTCTCAGTAGTAAAATGAGAGGAGGAAAAGATTTCCTTTTGATTTAATTTTTAGGCAAGACTAAAGTTTCGATTCCAAAATAATAACTACAAAAACATCTGTTTTAATGAACACATACAGCTAAATGTTGACATACTGAAATTAAAGTAAGCAGAAAATACTTCCGAGTTACTGAATATTTACTCAGTCTCATTGATTTGAATTCATTCAAATCATTAAGACTTTTGTCTTATTGTACCTGAAAAACAAAATTCTCTATAAACATGCATATATTGTAGCAAGATAGAAACTATTGTATATATTAAGGATAAAAATAGTTTTACACATAAAAAATGTTGAAATATAATTAAAATCAAACAGTTCAATTTTTTAATCATATTATCATTTACATTAGAAAGATGTTGCTACATAAATTTAATTTAAAATGGTTCCCTTTAAAGATTTAAGGGAGCAATGAAAGCACTCGAATAATGAAAGTTATTGGCAAGATGATATGGAGACAAGCGGGTGCGCTTTGTTCCAAGCAGAGAAGTCAGCAAAAGAAGTGGTAGCGCATACTGCCATCCTTGGTCTGTGGTGATGATGGAAGGTACCCCAAAATGGGAAATCCAGCATTCGATAAATGTACAGACAACAATCTGGGCAGAAATGTCAGCTAAAGAAATGGCTTCCAGCCAGCGTGTAAACTGGTCAATGCAAGTAAGCAGATAAGTTGCATCACTAGAAGGTGGAAGAGGGCCAACTAAGTCAACATGTACACAGAAAAAAAAAAAAAAATAGAGGACAGTTTCATATCTTCTATTCTACTGGGCCGATTAACGAAATTAATTCAAATTGCGTTTTTCGTGTCTCGAAGGTGCGACTTAAATTATAT
The DNA here is from genome assembly GCA_000611955.2 of Stegodyphus mimosarum. Classification (NCBI taxonomy): domain Eukaryota; kingdom Metazoa; phylum Arthropoda; class Arachnida; order Araneae; family Eresidae; genus Stegodyphus; species Stegodyphus mimosarum. Next base: position 140,607 of record KK113895.1, read on the forward strand.
ATTAGATTTACACATAGCATTGTTCTAACACACGTATTATGACACAAAATCAGACTTTTTCTGAAATGACATGCCAACTTTTTTATTTTAATTCTGAAACTCAAATTATGCCTAAATATTAAACTTTTAAAATTTTGCACAAAATTTATGGAGAAATTCAAAAATTTATCTGGTCGCATTTTTTTTTCAGTTTGCGCCAAGAATAATTCACTTGGCGAGCTTCTTAATTTATAGTAATCTATTTTCCTTTCTATTTTTTCATTGTAGACGAGCAAAGAAAAGTCATCGTTCATACTTTCAAATAATTTTAACAAAGTGCGTACATCACATTTGATGTTATTATTGCTTATAACAAATATGCCAAATTTCAAAACATGCCAATATGTAAATTTACGTATATCTTAGAAAATTTTCAATAAAAAAACTCTAATTTTTTGCAGGTGTGTCCAGAAATATGATGTTAAAAATTTTATACGTTATAATTCAGAGTTTTTTTGATACATTTATAAAAATTATTTAAAAATACAAATTTTAAAAATAAATCATAAAAAATGGGTGAATTTTATTTGGAATGAACCTAAATTTTGAAATGTGGAAGGAAGACTCAAATAAGTCAAATAAAAATAGAAATATTAACAAATATATATCAAGTTCAATTAACACTGAGGAGCTAAATTTTGATAGCTAGTTTTTTTAAAAACTACTTGTACAACTTTTACAAAACTTAGCAGTTTGGCATAATTTGAGTCTTAGAATTGAAATATGGAAAAAATTTGGCATGCCATTTCAGAAAAAGTCCAATTTTGTGTCAAAATACTTTTAGAAAAACGCTATACATAAATCTAATACACATCCTAAGTCGTGCTTTCGACACATGAAAAACGGAAGTTGAATTTTGTCAATCGGGGCAGTACAACAGGCGATATAGGCCTTTTTTTTTTTTTTTTTGGCACAGTGTACATGGTCGAACCTTTGTGTTGTGGATGGAAAAGTATGAAGTGGACTCTTAGCATGTCGAGAGATCTGGCACTGGATACAGGCACGAGACCACATGGTAACATCCTTGGAAATTGATGGCCAAACAAAATGTGCAAGAATAAGTTTCTTAGCAACATGGATGCTTGGGTGTGAGAGATTGCGCAGCAAGTTGAAGATCTGTCTTCGAAATTTAAGCGTAATTTATGGTCTGATCTGCTTATCACTTGTACCTCAGAATATTTGTAATTCAGGGGTGAGTTTTGGTGATTGCAACTTGAGTGAACGATTCGGATGACTGAGAAGAGACAAGTTCATCGTCTATTATTTGGTCGACTGCAATAGCTGCAAAATCAATGGGAGCTTCAGCTTGGTTCATTGGATGTGGGACAAAGTATCTGCAACAACATTACCTGTCCCAGCAACATGCTGTCTGGCGAGAACTGAGCTATGTAGTTAAGTTGACATATTTTTCTGGGTTAACTATAGTCAGATATTTTGGTAAAAGCAATATTTAATGGGTAGTGGTCCATAAAAATTGTAAACTTTTTACCTTCTAGCATATGGCAATAATATTTGATGGCAGAGTATACGACAAGCAACTCACAGTCATATGTGCTCTATTGCTGTTACACCGGAGAAAGTGTCCATGATAAAAATGTTAGTGGTTGGTCACCTTTGTTGTTGATACCATTTAAAATGGCTCTGATGGCAATGTCAGATGCAGGGACAATATCAGAGACAATTTCTAGCCAGGTGCATGGAAACCGAGGGCTGTGGCCTGCACGAGATTCGCTTTGCATTTTTCAAACAGTGCGGAGGTCTCCTGAGTCCAAGGGACTGGGTGCTTGTCATTTTTCTTAGAGTCTTTGAGAAACTCCCGTAAGGAAGCCTGAGTGTCTGAAGCTTTTTTAAGAAATATCCTAAAGTTTAACATTGCAAGAAAGCATTGGAGTCGGACTATAGTTTCTGGCTTGGGGAAATCAGCCATGAATTTAGCTTTTTCCAGTGAGGGTTGAACACCAAAGGGGGTTATTAGACAACCCAAGAATGTGACAGTGGTCTGCCCCAGTAGTATGTATTTTGCAGGATTTAGCTTTAAACCATGGTCACGTAACCAGGAGAAAACTTCATGTAAGTGCCTAATGTGTTCATTCTCATCTTTGAAGGTGACTATTATATCGTCTAAATAGGCTATACAGTAGTCTAAACTGGACAAGATTTGGTGAATGTAACGCTGGAAGGTTTGTCCAGTGTTGCATAAGCCAAAAGGCATATGGACAAAAGGGGTAATTATTGTCATTTTTTCAATAAAAAAAGCTGTGTACAGTCTTGGATGTGAGGCACCGGGTAGCAGTCAGACACAGTGACTGTATTGAGGCGGTAGTAATCACCACAGAGGCACCAACCAATTACCTTTTTGACCATATGGAGAGGGCTGGCTCATGGACTCTAGAATGGACAAATAACCCCCTGAGACATGAGAAAGTCGAATTCTTGTTGGTATATAGGTGGACAGACACTGCGGCTTAGCAAAAACTGTAGCAGATACTGAGAGAGAATATGTGAGAATTTGGGGTCCTGAAGAAGGATAACTAATTTAGATGGTATTTGGGTATGATCAGAAATTGGACCACGAGATGTCAACTGGATCTTTTTATCAACTTGGCAGTAGTTCCGGGCATCAATTAGCAAATCGATGTGCTTTATAAAGGCTATTACGATGATTGGTTGTTTCACATCAGCCACTAAGAAATTTCACGTGAAAAGTTGTCTTAACCGAAAATCGAGGGTAACTGCAACTTGGCTTTGGGTGGGCCAAGAGGTTGCAGTTAATAAGGCGGTTGCTAACGTGGCCAGTGGGTGAACGCTGTTCTAGTTTTTCTTTTTTTTTTTTACACATACAAGGAGGGTTACATTTTCTTGCTTTATCTCCGAATCTGTTATGATAGAAACAATAATCCTTATTATGACATTGTGAGTTATTTTGTAAAGTTCTGCATCTGCAAGGTTTCCTATTGGGACTCCAAGAACGATTATGATGTCCCTTAATTGATGTCTTTAGGTCATTAACATGTTTGGTCCAATAAAGTACAGCTGGGATCTGATGTGCTAACATTGTTTAAGATAGAGGACATGGATAACTCATGTATTTATTTGCTATGGCTGTCAGATTTGAAAGGTCTTCATTCAGAGCCACCAAAATTGTTCGTGTATTAGTTGGGAGTCTATTAAGCCAAAGTAACTTTAGTAAGGGATTAACCACATTGTCATCAGCTAGTGCACACAATACGTGTGAGGAGTTGAGAGGGGCGCAGTCGCCAATATCAAGTCCATGAAGTAAATTTTGAATTTTAGTAGATTCATTCTTAGAATGGGCTTCAACGAGGCATTTTTTTTTTTTGAGGCTATCACATTTATTTGTATCCGGGGGACTGAGTATTATATCAGATACTTAAGTGCTTCAGAGTTGATTGCTGCTATTGCATAATTATGTTTTGTGAGATCCCCCTTAATAATAAAAAAATTTGGCACTGGATAAACCATAGTGCCAGATTGTTCTTCCAAAATTGGAGGTGATTTTACCGCAACACATAAATTTGTTCAGATAGATATACTGTCTTGCGAGTGAACATGGTAATGGAATTGATTGAACGTAATATGGGAAAATAACACAAGAATAAAATATGAAAGTGAAATAATAGCTTACATAAATATCACATGTATAATGCTCAAAATTCCACTAGTGGTGAGAAAATGTAACAAGTAAAAAAGCAAAATTGGTGTAATATTGTTATTAGAAATGTAAATGATTTGCATGTAAGAAAAATAATTATTTAAAACTCAACGATGTAATTCAGACACGTAATTACAAATTCAATTACAAATATTATTTACATTCCATAAGGATTGAAAAAAAGGAAATTTCTCACCCATTTTGTAGGAAGTGGAGAACCTAATAGCAAATAATCCAAGTAGCTGTCTACATTGTAAGCCACTTATGCAGGTAGTTTGGGTTGGGACCAACTGGATCATCAGTTGTGGTAATGGCCGTTGTATATGTTCCACATATTTTTATAATCAAATCGGTTGCATTAACTTCTTGTGTAAGGAAAAAAAGATGCTAACGCCTTAGAGAACAATTGAAAAACAAACACATAATTTTAATTATTTATTATTGCTTTTGCCATTAAAGAAGCTAGATCACATGTTAGTCTCACAGCAGTGTCTAAAATCCCACAATGCACTTTGTGGAAAGAAATCAAGTTCTGAATAGAGCTGTCATCTGTTAGGGAAAGGGGAACAATTCCCCACAGACCTATAACCCTAACAGATATGTGGCAAGTTATCACTATGTGCGAGACAAAAGTGTTAGGAAGGTTATAAAACAATCTTTTCATTTAAACATAACTTTGAACATAAGGACACAACTTTGTGTTACAATAACCACAGAAAAAAAGGAACAAACAAATAAATTTAAAACATTGATAAGTAGTTATGATTGTAACCACAAATCATCTATCAGAATATTTTAATTCATGATTTTCTGATTTTATAAGATAGCTGTCAAATGATAAAGTATCTAACATCAAATTTTCTCAAGCAAAAGAAATTATCTGTAATGAAAGGATTTGCTTGAATAATCATAAGATTAAGTTGTATTTTAGTGCTAATGCAGCATAAAAATATCACTACACAGGATTATCAATGCTGTTTCAGGCTACATTCCATACCTACATTTATACTAGCAATGACTGCTTCCTTGTCAGCTGATAGGCACAAAATCTGCTTTCCACATACACTATACTTCCCTCACATTAAGAAACAGAATACTTAGGAGAAACAAATACTAAAAAAATATTATTAAAGAAGGTAACTGGAATTAACTTCTAATATGCAAATACTTTTCAATCTTCAAAAAGCAATTCATAATAATGAATCCATGAGTTTTCAGTAATTTATAATAATGAAATTACACTTACTCCTGTTATTTCAACACCATAGCCAAGAATTTCTGGGACTACCTCTCCAGTCGATAACACATCTGTTATATTTTTAATAAAAACAGAATTTAAAACATTCTCCCTTCTGGATGGATTGTGAACTTTCTCAAATACATTTTTACTTGTAGGTTTCTAAAAACAAAATTCCTTAAGTTATGAAAAAATAAATGGACAAATTACAACACAATGAAAAAAGGAATTTAATATTTTATGAATTATTTGAGACATCTATTGAACAGAAGAACAGATTTCAATAATGAATAACAATCTAGTTTAAATAAATGAAATATAAATATTAAAATTTTTAGCATATATAACTAACTAAAATCAGTAGATTGGACATTACATAATTATGGAATTTTTCATTTGTACTACTAAAAGTTATAACTGGCATTTAAGTATTACAGCAAATGCTTTAGCAGAAGTTGATAAATTTAAAAAATGGGACAAATTTTGGCACCTATTCCCACAATTTTTCAGGCAATATCTGCATGCCAATTATTCAATTGTCATAAACCACATCGCTACTTTTGCATGTGCTTTTTTTTGCTGCATTACATACTTCAACAATTTTGACGTACAAATTGTGATATTTTTATCTTAGTTTTTAAATATGTGTTTGTTGGATTTGCCACCAATGGAGGAAAATGGTACAATTTTTTGCAAGAATACAGTTTTTCCTGCAAAATTGCTAAACAGAACAACTGCTTTAAATCTATTCATACACAGTGGCATAAATAAGGGTATGCAAAGAATGCCATCGCATAGGAACCCGAAGGCTTAGTGGGCCCTTGAATATCCTGAACTACACTTACATGTTTGATGGATTCTTTTATAATGAGAGTTAATTTGCATTCTGGCATGGAAACAGAAGGACAAAGTGACAGTAAAGATTTAAATCATAAAATAACTTGTAAGGTTTTAGTTAAACTAACCAAGTTTATTTTAATTTAAATCTTTTCTATCTCCTCTCTGCTTCAACTTCCTGTCAGAAGAAGCGCGCGTTTTTAGCTTATACTAATTTTGAAGTACAGCCAAGCACTATTTAAGCCAGAGGTAGAAACCTCTCGGTGTGTGAGAGCTTTGCCTCAGATCACGGTCACGCCGCTCAACGTTCGTCTGACCAGTTAGCAGTTTAAATTTATAAGCTTACTACGTGATTGCATTGTAAAACAAATTAAAGTGCGGTAGTATTTAGTATATCTTGCTACGCACCCTTTTAGATAGAGGCCAATCTCCGCGAATTGCTCTGCGAAGCAAAGTTTGATTTAAGTTACATTTAAATTTATTTAAGTTTATTTGATTGTTAAGTTCGACCCAAGTGTGGTCTGTTACTTTCTGTATCTCTCCCGAATTGGGAGGTTTGTTATTAATAGTGATTTAATAAAAGAGGATTTTCAAATCCCTTTCACGTGCAGTTATTCTCCAGCCCAGCAGTTACATCAGAACATAGCGTACCTTCCGCTCCCTGTTCCAGTTCAGGACTTAGAACTTAAGGATAAGAACCCTTTACAGAATTTACCATGTTTCCAAAAAGGATGCAAAGAACACTAAGTCCTGACAAACTGGTCAATTAATATAAGAGCTCTAGAACTTAGCTAACTATAAAGAATAATATAAATTATGCATGAAATTTATACAATTACCTTTTTGCTCTATAGGTTAAAATGTTTCTAGCAAAAGTTAAAAACTGTAGTATAAAATTTAGTGCAGTACAGTTAGGCGCACCTGGAGAACATTAACATCATATTTTGTTTTACGAAGTAAAATTATTTGTGTGCAATTTAATTTCTGGCTTGCTAAATTTCAGTTATTTTTTTTATTTACATTTTTAAAAGTTGAGGAAAATCAAAATGCAATTTCTAGTCTAGATATTGTTCCTTATAATCTTGCGCAGCTGACATACTGTTTGTTCATAAAATCGATTACATCAAACAACGAGAGCGCTGTCTGTCTAATGGAAAGCAAGCTAGAAGAGTGACAGTAACTCATATTTACTTACACATAGAAAAAACAACAAAAATGTATATGCAATTAAACCATTCTCTAGGTTTCATACCTAGAATGAATTACCACTGTTCAGCAGTCTTAATCATTCAGCCATTGGTGGGAATTCGGTATATCAACGAGACTGTTTTAATTTTAGCTCACACAGATGACAGGTAATGGAATGTTAAGAGTAAAATTATTAAAACTAATATTTAGATTGAAATGTAAAGAAAAATGTGAAAGAAATTGCTCATCATTTTAAGAATTGATACAGAATACACTGTTTTCAACAGGCATAAAATACTGAACGTTATTATTAAAATTTTATTTTTGATTCAATAAATGATTTATCTACTTACATGACTTTTTATTTATAAACTATAACATTATAAAAGACTTATAATATGGAGTAGTAACCTTTAAATGAGGTACAGAAAAGACAGAAGAAAAAAGAATAGTGTGATGCTTTATAATAGGCAATGAAGAAAAATCAAAACTGCTGAACATTATTTCCAAGGTGAAAATTCCCGTTAAGAAGAATATCAGGCATCAACTTTGAGCTGACAGGAACAGGCATCAGAAATTAGCGAACATTTAAATGCACCATCAGACAGTTCAAATACAATTTTAAAAATTAAAAATGTACCACAAACTATTTCAACTGAAGAAAGAAAGAAGACGAACTATCAGAAAATATTTCAATTACAATCATATATGGTGACGAAAGGTCAAAAAGTATTCCAACTGCTTTTAGAAATATAAAAAGTGAAAGATAGCTATCTGATTTTGGTCTTTATCCAGAAATTCTTAAAAAGGGATAAGAAGAGATTTATTTTAAATTTTGCCTTTATAGACCAAAAGACTAATAGACTATTTTAATTTCGAGACTTTCCCAAAAATCAAGACTGTAGATCATTTTCTTCTGTTTGTTAAATACAATGATTAATAACTCAGTTTTAGAGATAGACAGCTTTTGACTTTGTTATTCACTTGAAGTTAGCAAAGACTTTGCAAAAATTTAAGAAATTGATTTTTGGTTAATTTCAAATAAGGACACTAAATGGTCAACAGGAATACAGAACTGGCAAACATTATCCATACGAATAAAAAAGGGCGAGGGAAGCTGTTGAAAAGAAAAACTGGGAAACAAATAAATGTATTGATCAAATATCGAAAAAGTCTGCAAAAGATGTAATCAATTTCAGTTAGTTTTAGAGGGACTAAATCGAGATAAATTTAATATTAGCAAAAAATAGCAATAGTTTTCGCAGACACAGGGAAAGTATCTCAGATACATGCATAGCTAATTTTTTATCTGATGTCAGATTAGTGGCAGAATATGACACTATGATAAATGAGGTTATAAAAATGACCTCAGGCACTGTTGGGTATTTGAGTCCTGCAATGCAAAATGAATTAATTGATCGTTAAGTAGTTGTTTGAAAACAAAGCTTTTGGATGTAATAAAGTCACCTTTTTCACGTCGCTGTATGAAGGAAGTGAAGTATTGTAAACGTGAAAAATTTCGGGTATCACATTTCAATGGAAATACCCATTTTCACAGTTCCTGAATCCACTTGGACTTTTATTTCATGACATCCGTATGTACAGACAGAATAAAGGAGTCTTTTTTTCCCAAAAAGAATTGTAAAATGGGTTTAAAATGGATTCAAATGGGATTTTTTCATGACATCTGTACGTTCGCATGTTCGTCCGTATATATAATCAAAGAATGTTGAAAATTTGCATATGTGACTGCTATAATATCTAACAGATGTGCACTTCTTTTTTTTTAATTGGAAACATCATTTTTTTTTGGAGGGGGTACATGAGTAAATTTATTGGGGGGGGGCCAAGAATGTTTTTTTGCATATGTGTCCAAGAGTTCTATAACAATTAGTATAAAATTTCCATCAGAACACAGGAAACAAAGGTTCGCTCTCTTAAGTAGGTTTATTTTTTACATAAATACATTATTATAATGTAAAAGATATATGCATGTCATGAACATTTTTTTGTAATTATAATTCACCATACTTTTTCTTCTGTAAAAATTGCTTAACTGTATCAAGAATACACAAGACAAATACTATACAATATAGTATAATTTATGCAATTAATTTTTATAAATAAATTCTGAGTTTGATGAAATTAATAATATCAATGAAAGAATATTTTATATATATTGTCGCGTAGATGAAGGGATCGTACAAATGAACAGGCAAGTACTCAAGTCTAAACTCAAGACTTTATTATTTCGAACTGAATGAAGAACTACTTATATACTACAGCTGATTAGCATACTGGAACATTTCAGACTCGGAATGTTCTGGAACATAAAGAAAATAGGTTAATAAGAAGGAAATTTACATAAAAATCGATTATCAGGTATCTTGCCTTTGATAGGTTTCGAACCTGCGACCTTCGTCTCTCGAGTCCTGCGTCTTATCCACGAAGCTATGAGGAGCTCAGTTGAAAGGTGCAATTTTCGCTACATTTCCCCCTTCTTAGGAAGAAGCAGCGTCCCGCTGTGATCTGGTCTGGCTTCTTGTAACAGGTCTCCTGGGAATATTGGACTTTCTTTCATCGTCTAGTTGTACTTTTGGATCAAGATAGGGCTTCAATCTCAACACGTGAACGATGTCTTTTGAATTCCGTCTCTTCTTATTTTGTTCTATACTTTCTACTTCGTACGTCACGTCAGAGAGCCGTCGTGTTATTCGATACGGTCCAAAGTAACGTTTTAGGAGCTTTTCGGATAATCCAACCTTTCGTACTGGAGTGAAGACCCAGACTAAGTCTCCAATGTTGTAGCTGACAGGTCGATGCCTTTCGTCATATCGGCGCTTGTCTGTGATTTGCGCTTTAAGAATATTGAGTTTTGCAAGCTGTCTAGCTTCTTCAGCTCTAGTGATCAGATGTTGCGCATAACTATTGTCAGAATCTTCGATACTGTATGGAAAAATTACGTCGAGAGGAGTCTGGATGTCTCTACCATAAATGAGAAAGAATGGGCTGAATCCCGTTGTGTCTTGTTTCGCTGAATTATAGGCATAGGTTACAAATGGTAGAACAGTATCCCAATTTTTCTGTTCAACGTCTACGTACATGGACAGCATGTCTACCAGTGTCTTATTGAATCTTTCAGTTAAGCCATTGGTCTGAGGGTGGTATGCAGTCGTCAGAAGATGAGACGTCTTGCATAGTTGAATGACTTCTTTAACAACGGTAGATAGGAAGTTGCGTCCTCGGTCACTTATCATCTCTTTGGGGGCACCATGCTTCAGTACAATTTCTTCAACTATAAACTTGGCAATTTCAGTGCCCTCAGCTGTCGGTATTGCCTTTGTGACTGTAAATCTGGTAAGGTAATCTGTGCAAACTATTATCCACCGGTTCCCATTTCGAGTAATAGGAAAGCGTCCAAGTAAATCTATCCCAATTTTGGTAAACGGTGAGTCGGGGGGTTTTATTGGATGAAGCTGTCCCGGTGGAAGCTGAGGTGGCGATTTCCGTCTTTGGCATTCTCGGCAGTGTGATACATACCGCCGTGTGCTCCCATATAGCCCTGGCCAATAGTACTTCCTGCTTATTCGGTCGTACGTTTTGGCAAATCCGAGATGTCCAGCGGTTGGAGCATCATGAAGGCTTCTTAGAACCTCACTACGAAGTTGCTTTGGTACTACTAAGAGCCATTGCTGTCCCATAGGATCATAGCTTCTTTTGTACAGTATACCATTTCTCATTTGATAATTTTGATATGTGTCACCTCTCTTGAGAATTGTAATAATGGATTTTAATTGTTTGTCCTTCTGCTGCTCTTTTCCGTAATCTACGATGGCTGCAAAGAAAGGGATGTCTTCATTGTTTTCAATTATTGGTTCTATAAGGGGCTTCCTTGATAGTGAGTCTGCATCGGCGTGTTTGCGACCGCTCTTATAGACGATATTTATGTCGTATTCCTGCAGCCTGAGAGCCCACCTTGCAAGTCTTCCGGATGGATCCTTAACATTGGCCAGCCAGCATAAAGAATGGTGATCCGTGACTACCGTGAAGGGTTTTCCGTAGAGATATGGCCTGAATTTACTGATTGCCCAGATGACGGCAAGGCATTCTTTTTCGGTCGTAGAATAGTTCCTTTCAGCTGCAGTAAGGGACCTGGATGCATAGGCTATTGGCTTTTCTTTGCCTTTCTGAATCTGAACCAGTACTGCACCGATGCCATAGCCGCTAGCGTCAGAATGTATCCTCGTTTCTGCGTCTGGAATAAAATGTCCCAAAACAGTGCCACTGGTCAGCAATCTTTTGAGCTTTGCGAAAGATTCAACCTGTAACTCGTTCCAAGAAAATTTTGCATCTTTCTTCAACAAGTCCTGCAGGGGCTGTGCGATATCCGCGAAATTTTTAATGAATCGTCGGTAGTAGGAGCACAAGCCCAGAAAACTTCGGACATCGGCGATATTCTGCGGAACAGGGAACTTTGCTACAGCCTCTACCTTTTGTGGATCGGGATATATCCCATGTTGATCGACTAAGTGTCCCAGGATAGTCAGCCTCTTTTTGCCGAATGAACATTTCTTGGAATTTAGCGTCAATCCTGCTCTTTGGATGCATTTCAGTATTTCCCTCAAACGCTTTTGGTGTTCTTTGAAATTAGGAGCGTACAGGATTATGTCGTCGAGGTAGCAAAGGCAAATATTCCATTTGAGGCCTCTTAGTACCGTATCCATCATCCGTTCGAACGTGGCTGGAGCATTGCATAATCCGAACGGCATGACTTTAAATTCATAGAGACCATCTGGAGTCACAAAAGCTGTCTTTTCTCTGTCTTTATCATCAACCTCTATTTGCCAGTATCCTGACTTCAGATCCATCATAGAGAAAATTTTTGCACCAGCTAGGCAGTCCAAGGCATCATCGACGCGAGGCAACGGATAGACGTCCTTTTTGGTTACCTTGTTTAATTTTCTGTAATCGACACAAAAACGCCATTCACCATTTTTCTTCTTCACAAGCACGACTGGAGATGACCATGGGCTGTCTGACGGTTGTATCACGTCTTCTTTTAGCATTCGTTGCACTTCGTCTGCAATCACACGCCTCTCAGCGGCTGACACACGGTACGGCCTTTGTTTGATTGGTGCACTGTCACCTGTATCAATCCTGTGCTTCACCGCATTGCATCGGGATTTTCTCGCAATACTGTTAAAGTCAAAAACGTCACTAAATTCATCCAGTAGACTCAGTAGATCGTCTTTCTCAGCATTGGTCAGATCAGTATCGAAAATTTCTTTTAAGTTTTCTTGAGATAACGTATTCTTGAACCTATGTCCCTTGGAACCTTCTGGAATCTGACCACTTAGGGAGCAAATAGCGTCGTTTTTTATGCTCGTTAAACAGCCCACATTCATCCCTTTCGGTATCAGTTGGGTTCGTCGAGAACAATTAGTTACCCATAATTTACCACAACCATCCTCTATAGTGACAATTGAAGCTGGTATTGATAGTTCTTTTTCGCACATCAGAAATCTATTTCCAACAATCATAGCTCCATCTGCTTCCTGTAGTTCTGAACTCAAGGCACATATTCGCCTTGTGGTGTTTGCTTCAATTAAATAATCGGTTGCGGCAAACAAGGAAGACTCCGACTTATTTAAATATTCATTGTCTGGAAGGATTTCTGCAAGCTGAAGTTCTTGATTTCCACAATCGATAACGGCATCGGTGGCACGAAAAAAGTTCCATCCAAGTATTATTTGATGACTACATTCAGGAAACACAAGGAATTCAAACGGCCTCTTAGTCCCATTTAAATCAACTTTCAATACACAGCGCCCCGAGGCGGCTACAGGTTTACCGCAGGCAGTTTTCAATATAGGTCCATTTTCAGTAAACATAGGAGCATTCAGCTGTCGACGTAACTCCTCAGATATGACGGAATAATCGGCTCCCGAATCAACAAGAGCTTTTACACACTGTCCGTTCACGGTGATAAAAGTGGTATTCTTTTTCAACTTGGCTGTGGTGTACGTCGGAGGATTTTCTTCATCTGCGGCCTCACCTCCTGCACAGGTCGCTTGAGCTAGTTTTCCTCATTGGTTCGGCGTGGGGAACGGCTGGAGCGGCGTACTGGCGACTGCGATTGTCTGCGGTTGAGAGAGCGTCGCGGATAAGGTGAACTGCTCCTTATTCGGGAAGAAGTAGGTTGTGCATAATAGTCGTCGAAACCGTATGTAGAATCAGTATCTCTGTCCCGTCGAGGGTTGAATGTCTTTGCAGCTCTTGCATTTTCAAATATCTGGCGTCTCTCCCTACAGTACCTCAGAACGTGTCCTGGGCGTCCGCAATGAAAACACAGAGGCACATTATCGTCAGTCCTCCACAGATCTGTCCTACGTTGTGGAGTAGTTCTCTGGCTAATTTCATGTCTTGGCTGCGGCCTGACTGGAAGTGAACATTGGATAGTGTTTTTGCTTCTCTCTGCTCCTGTGAGTGGTGCCAACGCCTCTATAACCTCTTCCCGGACCATAGATGCTATGTCATTCGATGCTACAGGTTCTATTTTCGTGTAGCCCTGAACTTGTGGCAGGAATTTCTGAAGCTCTTGCCTAACGATGGCGCGCACTAGAGACTCCAATTCACCGGCGTCCGCATCGGCCGACACTGCGGAGACATTAGGTAGCCTCTGAAATCGTGGTCGGGCGATACGTCTTCGTCGAAGGCTTTCTATGTGACGGCAGCGTTTCACGAAGGCATCGACACTGTCATAGTCCTGGGACGACAGGACCTGGTACAAATCCTCAGCAATGCCTTTCATGAGATGGGCCACTTTCTCGTCTTCAGACATGGACGGGTTTGCTTTTCGGCAGAGAGAAAGAACATCTTGAATGTAAGCTTCAGACGTCTCATCGATTTGCTGCGCACGTGTGAGTAGTAATCGCTCAGCTTGGCGCTTCACGTCAGCTGTACGGGAAAATGCGTTCTTAAGAGCATTCCTGAAAACAGTCCAACTAGTAAATGTGTCTTCATTATTATCGAACCACTGTCGAGCGGTTCCGGCAAGGTAAAAAATGACGTTCGCCAAGCACATTTGGTCATCCCAGTGGTTATAGTTGGCGATTCGATCAAAGTCCTTGAGCCATCTATTAGTATCTTCTTGGCCGTCCCCGGTGAATATACACGGGCTTCTGGGTAGTTGGTACGTCAGGATCGGTATTGGTGCGATGTTACTCGAAGCGGAACTAGCTCCTGCTGGAGGATTCTGCTCGGTTGCCTTTTCATCAACCATCTTTCTCGGTCTTATATGCGAATCCCGTAAGAGCCCAAACTCAGGAGGAAGTCCTCGAATCCGAAGGCTTTGGCGTAACTCTGCCGTAGTAACTTGAGTGGTACCCGGCGCCTCCACCAAACTGTCGCGTAGATGAAGGGATCGTACAAATGAACAGGCAAGTACTCAAGTCTAAACTCAAGACTTTATTATTTCGAACTGAATGAAGAACTACTTATATACTACAGCTGATTAGCATACTGGAACATTTCAGACTCGGAATGTTCTGGAACATAAAGAAAATAGGTTAATAAGAAGGAAATTTACATAAAAATCGATTAAAAATCGATTATCAGGTATCTTGCCTTTGATAGGTTTCGAACCTGCGACCTTCGTCTCTCGAGTCCTGCGTCTTATCCACGAAGCTATGAGGAGCTCAGTTGAAAGGTGCAATTTTCGCTACAATATATATGAAAATCAATTGTCAAACCTTATCCTAATCATGGAATCCTAGTTTCACTCAGTCTAGATCAGTGTTTCCTAACCTTTTTTGTGCTATGCCCCACCTAATCCTCTCTAAAAGTATGCTTTCCCTAGCATATACATAGTTGTTAACATTCAAGAATTGAAAAGTTCAAGAAAGAAACTTGAATGATAAGTTTTAAGAAGAAATTTCTAAGTATTTAAATGTCCATGTCTACAAAAAAAATTCTTTATAAAATATTTAAAATGCACTGCAATTTAAAAACGTTTTTAAGTGCACATCACATTATTCTTTATTTTGGGGAATAAAAAACGAAATTTTGAAAAATATTGACTTCTTTAAGAAAATTTGAACGTCCCCTTAAACTTTGGATGAGTCCATTTTGAAATTGGGCCCCTGTGGGGCATGGGTCCCACGATGGGAAACATTGGTCAAGATGATTAAGGTTCTACACAGAAAATATAAAAGTATATTTAGGTATTTGTCTAGCAGTATGAGTTATGCATAAACTACTTACATTGGCTAGAATTGAGGCATGCCAGTTTTTCCTATAATAAAGAAAAAAAAATATGTTATTTAAATGCAAATCACAATAGTAAGTTTTTCTATTTTACAAACATACTGTGCATCATTTACATTATTGTTCCTTAGATCTTTTTTTCATCAGCCCTGAAAAACATGCACTGATTTTGAATAATTTTTTTTAATGCACTCTAATTTATTTCTAGCTTTCATTCATACACTGAATGATTTTTGAGCGTAGGGGGGTGAATTGGAACTTCCTTGTTAAAAAGCAGCCACCATGTATCTATAATTGCCAAAATTGGCAAACATAATCCCCCAGTCTGAAACATGCAAATTTTAAATGTCACCAAAGGTTTCTGCAATGACCACTTCACTAAGGCAGCAATGAATGTTTTCTGTTTGTTTTTTCAGGGGGAGGGGAACTAAAGCCTTCTTATTTTTTTTTTTTTTTTGCTCAATCCACTCAATCCATTCTGTCAATGTTTGGGTAAGCTGTGATAAATTAGATATATGAATATTTATTTGTAATCATAGTTACTATAGTTTAATATTTTGAAGGCAGAATATTAAATTATGTATTTAGTCTATTCATCATCAAAACATAATTAAAGGGAACAGTCTTAGATAGTATTAAATGTAAACTAATTCATAATTCACATAAAAGCTGACTATTATGACTAAAATATAAGAAAGCAAATTTGACATGTTTACTTTTATAACTCCAGCCCTTACCTCCAAAATAATAATAATAAAAAAATAAATAAATAAAAAACAAAAATCTGAAAGGTTTCAGATTTTAAAATATGTCCAAAGGGTTTTTTTTTAGCGTTTTGTGTATTACTTTATTTATTAAACTAGTTTTTACTCGCGGTTTTGCTCGCGTTGATGTCCTTAAATAACTTTCAACGACTTTTGAAAAGAAAATAAAATAATTTGAGTTTTTTTTTTCTTTTTCTTATTGTCTGACCAGGATAATCAGGATAAAATTTTAGTTACTACTACTTATTTTCTAAGTTAAAAATACACTCTGCGTAACATTTCAGTAAATACTGCCCTTCTTCACTAAGATAAAAAGAAATCCATATTGATGTCGTTAAGACATTATTCTGCATAATTTTTAAAATCCGTTTTGGATATATTAAACATTGCAATCTTTTCTTTTTTTGGTTTTACTAAAAAATTTTAAAATAAAATATAATTTGAAAAACTGAAAAACATGCTTCATTAAGATATCTCATTACAAAAATAAATCATTTTCATTACCAAGATTTCAAAAAGTTTAAATCATTAACTAAATGTTAAAAACATTAATTCTTTTTCAGAAGAGCATGAATAAGAGTATTATTCTAGGATGCATCTATATACTATATTATATGTTTTCCCATTCGGCGCTAATAATATAAATTCCTGGATTTGGATACACGTGAACTGGCAACATATAATTGACCATGGGAAAAGCATGACTTTTCCAAATGCATCCCTGGCACCTGTAATGTTTGGCCTTGAGCTTTGTTAATAGTAACAGCAAAGCTAAGCTGGATTGGAAACTGCAGTCTTTTAAAGTGAATGAAATGGTAGGTTAGTGGGGATTATTGGGATTCGAAGTATGATAAAACTTTCCCCTTTTCCTACACCTGTTAAAATAGTGGCACCGATTATATTCACACTAATTGTGTGATCCCAAGACTCGTTCCATTACACAGTCGAGGTGCATCTATATTTCGCATAAGCATAACCGGTACATTTAGTTTCAATTGTAGTTAATGTGAGGGTACATCTGATAGTTCTAGTGAATTTAAAAACTCAGCAGGATATGAAATGCTTTGTTCTGTATCCATGATTGTATCTATTGACAAATACCCCTTTATTTCTCCCTGCACCTCTTTCAAAATATCAGTGTTGATTTTGTTTACGATTTCATTAGTCAGCGCTAGAATTGCTCTTGCACATAACCAGTGATCACTATTTAAATTTTCTTGCAAGTGTGGGTAAACTTTAGCAATAAGCCCACTGTGAGTTTGAATCGTCACTCTTCTACCACCATCTTTGGGTGTTCTTCATCTGCATAAAGGGTAACCCTTATCATTATGCACTATTTCCTTTAGTAGCTCTTGGGGAAACTTTTTTGCACATTTGCCATTTTTCATGCAAGGTGACGCTAGATTGCGAGCTCCACAAGGACCATGAATCATGTTCTTGATTACAATCTCATGGAAATTCTTATCTAGTTCTGGATCCAGAATTTTACAATTAAGAATATTTTAAATAGTACTCAAGAAATTTAAGAGCACATGAAAAACTAATTTAGAATAACTTATTATTCTTTCATTTGTCACACCTCAGTATATTTATCTTCGGATATATAGATATAATTAAATTTCTTGATAGAATCTCACATTTATTCTCCCTTAATTAAAATGATGACTCCTGACAAATATTTAAAAAAATAAAAATCACTACCTCAAATTAGTAAAATCACTAGTAATAAACATAATGTGAGAAAAAAAATCACTTACGAAAAAGCCGCATAGACTACCAACTGTGGGACCCAAGGAACTGTCTGACCATTCCTTGAAATCATCGAAAACCATATGTCTGTTCTATAGCACCAAATGTGGAAAACTTCCGACTTTGAAATAGCTCCTTCCAACAGTGGAATACTTTTCATAATCCAGCACTGTACTCAGTGTAGGAACAACCTTCCCTCTTCTTTCCAAGTTCCACGAAAAGGATGATGGCAGGAAAAATACCAATGGTGAGGTCGACACATCTTCTATGTTTTCCATAACAATCCAGAGCTTCAGTGTGGGCTTTAAAGAACTTTTTTTCTTTGGAAGGGGGAAAAACATTCTTTCGAGGTTCACTGATGACGATGATGATGGCAGGAAAAATATAAACGGATGCAGCCTTCCTTTTTCTTTCGAGCACATTTCTCCCAAAGGGAAAGCACATCAGCGACTAAACAGAACCCAACATCTGAGAATTGGACGTAGCCGCAAGATTTCCATCAATTTCACCGAAGATGCAACGATAGGGGCCCGCAAAGCTCTCAGACAAGTTCTCGTCCCTATATTATCACACACCCGCAACCGTACAGCAGACAGCGTCGGAAAAAAGTATCGAAAATCTCAGCAAAATCCCCCCTTTTTTTAATCTGCGTTTGCGACCATTTTTAAAAACTCGGGACACTCAAAAGTGGACCGCCTCAATAATTACTATTGGTTAAAAAAATCGATAAAATTCACCAATCCTACACAAAACAGTAACCCTTTCTAACCACTAGAACCAGAGCAATAAATACTAATCAAAATTTGAAGAAAACTCAGACTCCTCTTTTCACAGTGACAAGCTCTTATTTTCATGCGCGAAACCAAGGAATGTTTACAATGTAAATCAGTTAACGAATGCAACACCCTAAATACTTTTACCCCATAATTCTATCAAGAATCGCAGCCGCTAGAGCTGTTCGCCTTTGAACGAGAAAAACCCATGTTCTCTCCCACAAGATAAGGGGATGAAAAAATGCAGTTGGCAGCCGGCCCTAAACCCCAAAATTCACCGTCCGTGAGAACGCAAAAATCTGCCTTTTGCTGTACAACCATTTCTGCTAACTTAAAAGAACTTTACCCTGATCAAATGAAAAAATTTAAACAACAGTATAATTTAAAAATTAAATCTCAAACATGAACATTAAAATTTCACTATTCACAGTAAATTAATAAAATCATTAAGCACTGTAAAATAATACTTAAGGAATCTACACAACAATTTCCCCACGGTCCGGAAAAGAAAATTTTTGTTAAACCCGTCAATAATTACAAACACAAAGAATATGCATAACTGCAGATACTATGGATGTAGGTATGGAGATCAGCGATAATCTATTCAAAACAAATTCAAATTTAGCTATACGTAAACCAATAAATTAAGAAAAATTCAACTAAAACGTTAAGCACAATTCAATTTGTACACTAAAGACAGCAAGAGTGAAGTGTCATAAATCCTCTTATTTACTAACTTGGTAAATAAAATACTCACAAACCAGAACCAAATTGCGAGTAAAAAAAATACATGCTTTTTTTCCCTAAATAACCAATACTAACAATAACATAAACTAAGAACATTTACAACAACTAAACTGAAATAGAGGACAAACACGTAGAGAAAAAACTCCAGAAACGGAACTCGGTAACTTAACTACAAGTAATTCAAAACACTAAGGCGTCTCCTAGCGAGGAAAACAAAAATAAATTCAATTGAAACTTAAGTTCAACCAAGAAAAGAAAAATCGGACCAGCTGAAAAGCTCCTTAAACAAGAACCCGAAACTAAGAGAACTCTCAAACGCGTGCATACCAGCACTACAAAGAAGCCCAGTTAAATGAAATCGAAAAATTAAAATATTTCTTCAAAGAGGAAAAGAAAAATTCCAGACATTTCAAATGTATTCAAAACTCATAAATAATCCATTTACAGAAAAATTCTAAACAAATTTGTCACCTGAAATACAGCAAGACCGAACCGAAGCAAGTTAAAGAACACGCATAGAAAATCGCGAAATAACAAAAGGTGTTCAAAAATACCCCCAAAAGTTTGACAGTATGAAACATAAAATTGCATAAAAAGCTGTTTAGGGAATGTGCACTGCTTTGGGAGAATGCAGTATTGAGCAACATCTATACAAAAACGCCCAAAGCAAAAAAAATGAAACATACAAAAACTCAAATTAGAAATCGAGACAGCAGTCTGTTAAGCAACAAAAGTGTATGCACTGCAATTGTGAGATGCAGTCCTTAGTATAAACACAAAAAATTACGAAAGAGACTACTAAATCCTGCAAGGAATAAATGTGAAAAGCCCCAAGGAAAACTCCACACTGAAACCTGGCAGTGTCTCTACCCATGTGAAAAAAAAAAAGTCTGGTGAGTTTAAAAACATTGGCAATAAACTGAAAATGCATAACATATACTAAAAAAAAATCATAATACCAAATTCACACAAAACTGCTCCAGCAACCCGAAATCTCCCGTATAAGTATTCATTCTCATTTCACACCAACGATCTTATTCAGCACAAAACTAAAATATGAATGAGAATTAAACCTTAAATCTGCAACATATTCAATCAAGACCTGAAATCCAGTGACAAATGCTAGAAAACTAATAAATATCAAATTGATTAACGGTTCACTCACTGATTATGTTTTCACCAGAATAGCACATAACAACTTGAATGCCTGTACAATAAGTGTAGAAGATTAATTATCCTAATTTCATAAATTACACCACAGCAAATTCTACCTTGTCACAAAAATTCTCATAAATTCGCAATTCTATATTCTCGTAAAACACTACACTTCTACTGTTTAACCATTTCTCTCTAAAAGAAGTCACTAGTCACCAAACTACAAAACTCAGAAATCAGGTGTAATCTTAGATACTACTAGAACGACTCATTAAGGCCACGCATGAACCAGAAAATATTGAACACTTTTTAATGCTTATCAAGACCTTCACTCAAGCTGATACCATAAAATCTTAAAAAATAAAAATTCAGTAAAATCTCTAAACAGACCATCACTGGACCCTCGTAACTTTACAAATCCAACCAGCATTAACGTTAACAAAAGAACTGAATTACTCAAAATAAAATGCAAATTTCTAATCAATTTCAGTTATACAAATTCCCTAAAATCCATTGACACAATTTAAGAACACCAAAAGTTCACAGTTAAATTAACACCCGCAAATGTTCTCACATTAAACAATTCACTAAAAATGGAAATAACAGTATAATTTAAAAATCAAATCTCAAACAAAAACATTAAAATTTCACTATTCACAGTAAATTAATAAAATCATAAAGCACTGTAAAATAATACTTAAGGAATCTACATAACACAGCTGTGTCTGGTTTAAAGAAATGTAACGAAGGCATTAACTCTCTACTTTGATATACATATCTGCTAAGAAATCATGAAAGAGCTGCCTCAACTGCAGAAGGAGGTTGAAATCATTCTCTCGAAGCATCATGTGAGAGGCGTAAAAATTCATGTAGGAAACTTTTTTATTGGGAACTGGCTGTTTTGTATTTGGATTAATCTGTGGAATATGAAAATGGTATCCCAACTGTCCTTTACTAAAAATTAATGGGTACTGGAAAGCATCGTAAAATTTATGAGTATCTGCTATGCGTGTCAGTGTATTATAACATGCTCGTAACACTATATCTCATGGAAAGCATTGGTCGCCAGTAACCCAGACAGCAACTTCATTAATTGTCGGTGCATTATAGCACCTCTCATGTTCGGCACGTAGAGTTCGATCAGCATGAATGATGACTTTATAGCCATCTTGAGGCCAGTTTTCTATTGCAATTTTGAAGGTATTTATCAAAACGTTGTGGTCATGTAACATTCTTTGAATTTTCAATACTATATCTCTCTCAACTCCATCAATATACTGACAAGGATGCCTTACTTTATTTTCTTCTTGAACCATAAAATAAACTTGCAAAAATTTATGTGGTTCATTACCTGTTGGAAAAAGTGAACCAATTCATATCTTGGTTTTCACCAACTTGGTACAAGGCCAGATACAGTAAAAGTTAATGAAACCCCGAGCTTTCTTATCTCTTTGCCTACTCCAAAAGATGTCATTTGAAAGCAAGAGTTGTACTTTCTGATTTTACTTAAAAAATGCATTGATTCATCCGTATCATACATATATAGAGTTTTCAGCGGCTTTTCTGGTTCACCAAGTAAAGAAAGCGAAACTTTACCATTGGACCAGCACACTCCCGCAGTTTCATATTTCCATTTTAAAGCATCGCAAAACTGGCATTTTTTACTCATCGAATCAATAACAGTTAGTGGATGATTATGGTAAGCAATTGAAGGATAGTATTGAAGTCCAGAATCATTAAATATGGACCAATTGTTATGCATGAAATTTTGCTGGTGGTCGGTTCACATTTCTACATCAACGATTCTTTTCACCTGCAATTGTTCTGGAGTATTTCTTGCTGTAACAATTGCTGGTTGTTGAGCTTGTTCTTGCAAGTGAATCTGTGTTTCAAGCGGTGTTTCAATAGCCCTCAAAGCAGTTTGATGTACAGCTTGTTCTTTCAAGCAGATCTCAGTTTGGAGAGGCGTTTGAGCAGCTTTGAAAGCAGCTTGGTGTTCAGCTTGTTCTTCCAAACAAATCTGTGTTTGAAGAGGCGTTTCAGCAGCTCTCAGAGCAGCTTGTCTTTCAAGTTATTCTGTCAAGCGAAGTTGCGTTTGAAAAGGAGTCTCAGCTGCTCTCATAGAAGCTTGACGGGAAGTTTGGGCCTCTAATCTTTCTTGTCTTAGAGAAGTTGTTTCATCAGTTCTCAAAACAGATTGTCGCCTTGCTTGTTCTCTTCTTAATTGTGCATGCATGGAAGAACCTCGGGATCGGGGAATTTTTGCTGCCCGGGCTCGAGATGAATTCCTAGACATGATAGATTTACGTTTGCAAGGCATTTCGAAAATGGGGGAAAAAAAATTAAACGTCCTTAAATAAGTTTCAAACTTCACGTGAATTTTAAAAATATGTGTATCGCCACAAAATCTAGTAAATCTGCTACGTACATTTTCTAATGACCGAAAAATTTTTGTGAATGAAGAGCCAAAAGCCGGAAATCCGGAAGGATTTTAAATAATGAATTAAATTTAAACAAATGAAAATTAATAAATGTTATGCTTTCACGCCTTAATTACTTAACCGATCATCATGAAATTTTCAAGAAATATTTTTGATATATTAGAAAAGGTTAAAAATGTTTGCCTGGTTTAAGCCATGCACCTGCGTGTGCAGACAAACTTTTATATCGTTTAACATATCGTTATGAAACTTTGAACATTTAATGTTTATACAATGACAATCATTTAAGCTATAAAACCTATTATATAGTTTGAGTTTCAACAGATAAGTTACATTTTATAGCCTATAACCTTTTCTAATATATCAAAAATATTTTTTGAAAATTTCATGATGATCGATTAAGTAATTAAAGCTTGAAAACGTAACAAACAAACAAACTCACATTCACATTTGTAATATTAGTTAGAATATCATGTTCTTCTCACTTAAACCACAAAATTCAGTTCAACAGCAATATCGCAAAATAATTTTAAAATGAGCATATCTTTAGAATTTCTGGTACACAGTTCCACGCGCTTTAGATAAAAATGTCCAACCCCCAATAGAGTGTTGCCATTGCTCACTTTTAAATCGTTCAAGTTCGTTCATCAAAAATTCATTTAAGTTTTACAAAATATGAAATACATAATAAAACAAATTCCAAATTCGGGCTTCCACACGTGCATATTTGGATGGAAACGTGCATTACTTAAAATTGGATGGCTTTAGGTACCATTGCTTTAGCACGTTTGGAGAAATATACATATATTTATCCAGATTCTTCATTATTTAATTTCTTTAAATATAATACAGGGCGGTAACATTTGGTGGCAACAATTTGAAATGTGATACAACCTTTTACAGTGATTCAATACAAAATGAAAACAATAGTCCTTCAGGGACAAAGCCCCTTTGGACTAAAAAAAAAAGAGAATACATTTGATAAAATGAAATAAAACAAAATATTATGAAATAAAATATTAGCAATATGAAGTAAAATGCTTATCTTCAGTAATACAATGCTAAAAAAGCTTCTAAAAATAATAACGAAAATATAAAATGGTTTTCAGGACTTAGAATATATAATTTATTTTAAAATATTTTTATACTAATGATCCGATACAGTACAATCAGATAAAATACTCCTACTTGCATGTACAGAAGAAAAATATCATACAGCAATGACTCTCCTGATTTCAAATACTACAAAATCTTATAATCTTTTCTAACATTTACTTTGTAATTTTCGGTGGATAATCCTCCTCCACATACTGCTCATATTATTCCAATTCAACTTCATTAATAATCAAGTATTAATTTCTTTTCTATTACGATTATTAATTTGGTACTTACATAATATACCATCCACCATGAACGTTTGTTATCATTGAATCAAGAAAGTTAGTTTCCACCACAGCTGTGACAATCATTCCTAGGAAATTCTGAAATAATTTATGCCTCTTTATTTAATAAACAATCAATATTCAACCTGCTTCATTTTTTTACTTCATAAAAAGCCCTCGATTTTACCAGAAGCTCTACTTGAAATGCTTTAAAGGCAAACTTCCTGCAGCTAATTGTTTCAGTCTATTATTCTTTTGTTGGCCATATGCAGTTAACTATACTGTGTTCATTAAATACATATATATTAGGTGGTAGGATCTCACAGTTTTGAAAATAATCTGCTGTTTGCTGTTCTGCAGAAGGCAGGTCCCAAATTTTAATTATTTTTTCTGAAATACAAGAAAAAATACGTCACTAGCAGCTAATTTACATCTTTGTTTATAATAACAAAACACGGCTTGTTGAGAATCAATTGGGGTTACATCAAACGAAAGCGCAAACGTGATGAGTGTGTTGTTACATTACGATTATTCATAACTGGCACTAAATCATACTGCTTAGCGACAGTTTCACACTTGATAGAATAATACATAAGTACCATTAATGTCTTTTACCAATAAAGATAGCTGGTAATTTTCAAAATATCTTTCTCTTGAAAGTAAAAAAAATTGGGTATTTTCTTATTACCTGAACTTTCACCATAAATTTTCACTCCAAAGTCATCGCTGATGACTTTGGAGACCAACATTTATTTGGATATCTATTTCAATGAAGTCTCAGTGTCACCTACTTCTTTTACTGCTTTTCCATACAAGATTTTCCAAATTTTTACCTATTTTTCACTTCTCAGTTTTTTTTGTGCTGTTGTTTTTCTCATGTTAGACAGCAATATGTTTTCATTTAAAAAAAAAAGGAGAGAGAAAAGAAGATTGTGCAAATTCAACATCAAACACTACATTGACAAGGAAAAAAAAAAGAAATGTACTACTGCTTTAAGTGAGCCATATTGTGTTATATGTATGCAAAAGTAAGTCTGCTGATGATGCTGGAAATGGCAGTACATGGTCCACCACTATGCCAAAATGTTGAAATTCTCATTAGAGGAAATGTAATGTGCTGTCATACAGGCAAAAATATCCAGAAAAATGGAAGACGATCAGAGAAGATGCTACATACACACCTGGACTGTCACCTAAATACATTTTTGTGACATCATGGATTGCCACATAAATACTATATGGCGACACTGTATGTTGCCTCATATTTTTTTGCACCTTTTTGGCGAAGGTGCGAATAATCAAACAGTATCAAAATTTTGTATTCTGAACTAAAATTGCTCAACCTCATAAATACAACACACATTATGAAGACTAAAAAAAGTATTCTTAATGATATTACAATTCTAATGAACTAAGTAAATTAAAACTAACAATAATAAAATATTTACATAAAATTATAAGATGGCATGCTAAGTTAAACAGCAAATAGATATTTCAAAAGTAATCAGTAGAAAATCCCCTTTTCCAGTGAAAATAGTGTTCAGTCAAATGTGAAAGTTGGTGGAGATCCCACAAAACTGTGCCAGTGACCCTAGTGAAAATTTGAAGAAACAGATTACTCCTTATTTAATGAGATAATCAATGGATAGAAGTTACAAATATAACATATAAAAACTTGAATAATTTTGAGGTTATCTGACATTCATTAAACCTAGTATCAATCATTCCAGTAGTGCAAATCTCTAATGGAATTTAAAATAACCACAAAACTATCACCACTTTTATGAAGTCCAAAAATTCCCTTAATTACAAATCTAAGTAGTGTTGCATTGTCTTTCACTGCACTGTTTTGACAAACTCCATAGATTTTTAATGGTTTCAGCAGGTATATCAATATAGCCAGTCATGCAACTTGATACTTCACAACTAAATACTTCACTGCTTCTACTTCTGTAGAAGGAAGTCCTACATTTTACTTCCCCCCCTTTTTTTTTCCAAAATGCAAGAGAAAAACAACAACAGTTAATATATAACTTTCTTATAAAACCTTACTGAAGATCACTGCTAAATGAAACCAAACAGAAGTTCTTACGAATGTGCTATGATATCATGCTTATTCATTATTGGTGATAAAGCTTGTTAGGTATAATTTTCATATGTTTGAAGGTTCACTATAACCATCTAAACTAACATTAATGTAGAATATGGGAATATGGACAGGACCATAAAGTTCATTTATTATATCTAGAAGTTTGGGATAAATGAGGTTTACTTTAGCAGAGATTGATTTTATTAAGATGAAATGTTTTCAAGCATTGTTGGCTAAAGTTTCAGTTCAGGATGGACCAATGAATGATGAACTGGAAAAGAAGCATGTCAATGCAAAATTTCATGGTTAGGTTATTTGAATACTGCAAAGAATATGAGTGCTATCTGGGTAAGGGGAGGAATGTCTTCATGGAAGACTATCTAAGGGGAACTAACTCATATTGATATTCCATAGAGGGAAACACAAAATTTTAAATGATGCCAAAAGGCAATTTTACACTGGTATAAATTCTGAATAAAGCTATCAATTTCAAGGGTGATCTGAATTACATGCGAGACAGCTGCTTCTGACTGAAGATGAGGGAACTATCTCAGGAATGGATTTATTAGATTATGACATAGCACATTAAGACCATCTGCCTGAAAGTATACTTTTGTGGAGCACTTACTATGAAATCTGGCTCGTATTCATTTTACACATGAGAAAATCACAAGAAGGCCCATGCAGCAAACCGGTTCAATGAGATCTGAACGCAAGTGAAAATACCAGATGTTCTGCAGTCTTATTCACTCAGCTACTGATGGGCTAGAAGCTATGTAAGATCACCCTTAAAATCAGTACAGTTCTAACATAGATGAGAAATAGGTATTTCTGAGGAACAACAATTGTAAATTGGTATAGATTTTGAATACATCTTATATCAGTTTTAATGGAGACAAATTACAGATGTCTTCTCGGGGGGGGGGACTGCTTTTAATGAAGCCTACATTTGATCACCTTTAAAATTGAAGGAGTTTTATTAAAAATTTATGTGAAACTATGGCTAGCGTTTTTTAGTGTAGGACTAGTCCCGCAATTCCTCAATGATGGTCTCAGGGTTAAAAAAATGTTATGATGCAAAACATGTTTTAGTGGAATGCTTATATCTCAATAATGCCAAAAGCTATAGTTTTTGTTTGTGGCTTATTTGATAACTAGCGACCCGCTCCGGCTTCGCACGGGTATAAAATATATAGCCTATGTCCCTCACTGAAAAAATGATTAAAATCGATCCAGTAGTTTTGATTTATTCATTACTGCCTGTGGCCCGCACGCATTAAATTTTGAGTAAAACAATTCCCCTTTCCCTATACCATGAAGATTTCCTGCTATCTTTGGAATATCTAAATTCATACATTTTTACTTATTTACTTTTTACATTTTTACTATTTTATTTTTACAACAATTAATATATTACAGAATGTCTTTATATACAACGTTCACAGCTTTCTTGTCATACTGATACGTTGTCGCGCTGAAAAGCACGTTTTTATTAAGTATTGTTATTTTCCTCGCTAGAGAGCTCGGATAATAAACACGTCTGATCGCTGCTAAATTCAAAGTGCTATAGGGAGAACCGCGGCCTCCGACGTGCTATTTATACGCATGCTCCCGCTGCCCCGGCCCGCAGGTACCACCGCAAACGCTACGTCCCGCAATTTTTAAATCTGTAATATCTTCAAAAATATTCATTTAAATCATATGCTGTAAAGGGCCATATAGATCTATATTAAATCAACAATGTATTTAAGGTATTTAATTGGATAAGGATTAATGCTGTATTGGTTAAAATCGCTTCGAAAATTAGCCATTATTTGTAGTAAAAAGTAAATGACAAAAAAATGTTATTGTGGGATATAAAGAGATAGACATATACCATCGTGGAGTTTTTTGTAGACCTTTTCAATGTGTACAATACTTAGTACATTTTGATAAATCTTGTAGGGTTCAGCCTGCGTTTGCAACGTAAGCGGAAAAAATGTAATTATTTACAACATCACATTAGAAACCTAAAAAATAACAGTATTTCTCCACTATTTAATGGATGTTATTATGCATATAAACCTTCCTCTTCAATCACTCTATCTATTAAAAGAAACCGCATCAAAATCCGTTGCATAGTTTTAAAGATTTAAGCATACATAAGGACATATAGACAGAGAAAGCGACTTTGTTTTATACTATGTAGTGATTAGCAAAAATCACTACAAAACACACACACAAACAAACAAAAAAAAAAGTTGAAAATTGGAATTGTGGTTGAGCTACAATAGAATCTCAAAGTTAGGCAAAGATAAACAATATTTTGATGCTGTACATGCTCCAAGCACATGTGCACGAGTTAGGTTATAACACTGTTCAGCTTTATGTTAGAATCTATGATGAGCAGTTGTGGGAGTGATATACCCATTTTGTTTGTAAAAAAAAAAATAGATAGAAAATTGTGAAAAATAAAAATGCACTAAGAATACAGCGAAAGAGACAAGCATAAAAATTAAAGAGATTTACTAAAAGAAGATAATAAAGAATGGTACTATTTCATTAGAGCGGTGTCAGTTAAAAACACACCACTCTTTTCTTTGACACCAATTGTCGCCAAGTTTAAAATTATGCAATGATAATAGAGTTCAAAAGATTAAAAAAAAATACTTTTGTAAAGAATAAATTTTTTAATTTAATTTCATAACTCTTAAATTTTTTAATCTAGAATATTAGGTAAAAATATATTTATGGGTGTCCCTTGGCGAAAAATGGCGATACATGGACACCGAGTTTGTGCAATTCTTTTACTTGTTATTTTGGTTTTGTGTAGTGTCGATTTTTCATGCAAAAATCACTGCTACACAAAGCCAAAATAACAAGTCAAAGAATTGCACGAACTCGTTATCCATGTACACATTGACCTAATTTCACTTAAAAAAAAAAATCAGAGAATTGCACAAACTCGGCATTGTGCACTCCTTTGACTTTGTCCATGCACACATTGATATATTTTCACTTAAAAAGTCAGAGGAGCAGCCAATTCTATACTAGAGCCAAACAAAAAATATATAATCTTATAAACTACATTTTAGATCAAATAATGAAATAACATAAAAAAGGAAATTCATCTTAGCACTACACAAAGCAAATATCCACTTACCTGTACCACATAAATTCACAACAATAAGAGTAAAAAATATCCTCCGTAGTGCTGGTATCCTCCGACGTTTGACCATTTTCTTAGTACAATCAATACTTATAATAGACTTACAATTCTGTTGAATTACATCCAACAGTTTCTTTTCTTCTGTCCTCACAACACTTAAAAAAAAACCTTCTGCTCTCTCGTTTTATACCACCAAATACCCACTTTACCACTGGCAACCATTTTATGATGTACAGCACACAAAATGCAACGTACATCCCAACTGACGTCCAACTAACTTAGTACAATCAATACTTATAATAGACTTACAATTCTGTTGAATTACATCCAACAGTTTCTTTTCTTCTGTCCTCACAACACATAAAAAAAAACCTTCTGCTCTCTCGTTTTACTCTTGTTTTATACCACCAAATACCCACTTTACCACTGGCAACCATTTTATGATGCACAGCACACAAAATGCAACGTACATCCTAACTGACATCCAACTAATATTTTCCCATCAGTCAAATTCACCGCAATCACACAACCAATTACGTCATAATAGGTTTTTCATAACATTCAACTACTTAGATTACTGAGTAGTTGAATGTTATGAAAAAAAATGAAATGAAAAAACTTGGCCATAAATGAAACAACAACTTAACGATAATCCAAGGGGCACCCTTAAATATATTCTAACCAAATATTCTACACATAAATAAAAAAGTAAAAAAAAAAAAAAGAGATTTTATTTAAACAGGTGGCATAATATTAGAAATATCACTCAGTATTATAGAAATAATTTCAGTTTTTAAATATAACTGATGCCACAAAAATTTTATCAAATATGACTCTAAATGGTGGCAGCAGTACCTTGCTGTTTATTTTACATTGAGCACTGCCCCACAATCGGTCCACAGTTTGGGTATGGCATCCAGTTTTGAGTCTACAAATTTATAATTCAAAGTGAAATGCTCATACCCTACATTTCTTAATTCCTTTTTCTTATATCCTTTCCAGCAGTCTGAAAATATAATGCTGCCATCCACGATGTTTTTCTGAATTGCTGTCACCAATGTTGTAGCACAGCAATCAGGAACAGCGATCAAAAAACATTTTTTTGCTTTCCCGGCATAAACCCCCAAATACCTATTATTCCAGAACAGCACATCCAATGTTGTTTTTTCATTTTATGAAAGACTTTCCTCTATTTCTATGATTTTGTTGGTTCCACCGATTTTATCTTTTACGAGACATCAAACTATTTGCACATACCTTTCTTTAAGTAGTTATTCCAATCTACTGTCCTATTACGACTGATTTCTAACTGAAGTTGGCAAAATTCAATCAATTTCAATTCCCGATTCCACAGATTGATAAAACAAACAGCACTGAGTAAAGAAAGACGCCAGCCTTCAAACCATGTTTTAGTTCTCAATCTTTTCTTTTTCTACAGCAAAAACGTCCATGACAGTGCCACACAGAAGCTTTGTTTGAGTCAAAAGTTAACTTCTCGAATGATTTTGAGAACAAAGTCATTTGCTATGAAGTATTCCTTTGTCCTGAAGGAATCTTATGGCAGCCTCTTCATCATTAGGTAATTTTCTAATTCTGTAGTTCATTGTACTAAAACAAATGGCGAAATATGGCAATAAAAAATAATGTGTGATGATATTTCAAACAAAAACTGGAAATTCAGAGCCATGAGATTTCAAACATTAAGTTCTCGAGCTTTGTTATTTCGTATTGTTGTCTTCTCATTTTATCTTCATTTTTAACTGACGCCAGTCTAATGGAAGAGTACTTAAAGAACATTCAGCTGTAAAAGGGAAAGAATGCAACAAGCAATATTATGAAAATAATATCAGCTGATGTCGCTCATTTTCAAATAAATCAAGATGCTTTAACTTTTTTGCTGTTGCCAATAATAAATTTTCAAATTTGGGCATACCTGTAAATGGAGAAATTCTTCAACAATGTCAGTCAAATAAAAACAATGATCAGTTGTGTACACAATATTTAAAAATCTTAGAAACTAGTCTTACACATCTAAACATAGTGGCCATTTGGAACAAACATAATAGACAGCTTCCTGTCCATTTTTTTTTTTTTTTTTTTGGGGGGGAGAAAGGGGGAGAATTGTAATTTCTTTATTAACATGTTTCTTTCACAATAAAAAGCACTTTACAGGTTGCTCTCAAAATCACTAGAGATTTATTCAAAATCTATGCAATGTAAGGTGTTGCATTCTTGCCTAATTTTAAATGAACATGACATCCAGGAAAGAGGTGACAAGGCAGAACTAACAGTTATACCTTTGGATTCTTATAATAAAACAAATTTTTGGAATCGATATTATAACACAATTACAGTACATAGTGGGAAAAAAACATTTCCCCAAAATATGAAAATTCTTTCAAATAAGATTTCAGAAAATATAAAAGAAAACAAAAAGTAGCAGAATAGAAAGCTCTTTCATAGCAGGACAACTCTTCATTGATGACACTATATAATTGCTGATTATAAAAACATTTACATTGAGATGATTGTTCACTGTTTTCAACAAAATTGAAATAATCATAAAAGTTAGAAATAAAAATATTCATTGGTCTCCTCTATTTCTGCAGACTTCATAAATCATCACATAGAGAAGTAAGAAACTTTTAGGCCACTGATGGATATTTCTGAAACTGATTTTATTACAATAGGATAAATAAAATAGGAATTCATGTAATTAAAAAATTTTTTTTGAAGTTTATCAGAAAGCGTATAAGGTTTTGTAAGCCCAATAAGAATGCTCGTGCAAATATTAGTGGCATATATTCTTCCACGCTAAATTTTGGAATTCATAATTTCCTGAAATATTACCTTTTATGAAAGAGCACTTTGTAGTATTGCTGGCAAAATTTCGTGAAAGTGACTATTTATGACACAGATTCATACCATACTTATGGGATCTTAACAATTGTTAAACAATTTTATATCTAAAATACTCCACACGGAAGTATTTGCACATTTCAAAAGGAAGGAATTCACTTAACTACATGATCTTTTCTTTTTGTGTTTCCAAAAATGTGACTGAAAGATTGTTGTCTGTCCAGATCCAGTTTAATTTTACAGAACAAGCAATGTGAACCCAGGAAGATTTTGAATTTTGGGAAGTTAAATAATGTTTAGTGATTTATGAGAAAAAAAAGTATACTCTTCTATTATTCATTTTGTCTTTGGGAAACTGAAATCATGTTCAACTGAATTCATTTTTTTTAAGATTTAAAAGAACTGAGCATGGTGCAATTAATCTATTTTCACAATATTATATGCCAAACTTGTCAAAATATAATATATATACATATAATTCAAATTATAATCGTATTTAAATACTATATATAAGAGTTCTAACTGATTTATTGGCTCTAGTGTAGAATTGGGTGCCTTTTCGATTGGCGAAAAATTTTGTTCAGTTTTGGTGATGAAACCCCATTTCTGGTTACCATGCGAGTTTTAACTTGGTTTTAACTTCTTGATTTTTTTAAGTGAAAATAAATCGATGTGCACATGGGCAAAGTCATGGCAATGTGCAATGACTAGTTTGTGTAATTCTGACTTTTTTTAAGTGAAAATAGGTCGATGTGTACATGGACACGGAGTTTGTTTTGACTTCTTATTTTGGTTTTGTGTATCGGCCATCTTGAAATTGTGCCTTCCTGGCGCCAAAAACACAAGAGGCGCCCAATTGTAAACTTTTACCGATTTATTTAACCTCGGTCTTGACTCTGTATGCAAACAAATATTGCGACATACCGTCTAAACTATTTGCGGATTTAAAGATGTTAAGTTAAAAAATTCACGTAGCAAAAAATCAAGCAAACATTATTAACAATCATGGATAACAAAAACAACTTACTTTTTATCTTTATTTACTATTAATTTTTGAAGCATAGATCCTCGCTTATGTACCTGATTTACTCTCCTATCCTCGAACCTTACACTTTGTTTCAAAGGAGAATAAATTGATAATAAACCGATCCTACAACGATTCATTATTATAGTATAAGGGTCAGAATTAACGTAACAATTGCTATTATTGGGTACATAACATTTACCCTTTTTTTTTTTTCTTTTTTACCCTAGGATCAGCAGAACAACATTTCAATTCACATAACAAATCCATATATGAGAATGCGCAGACGACATTTTGCACACATTATTATTGCCAAATCTGGTTTAAATAACTTCGACAAAATACGATACGCTACAAATAAGCCAACATTCTCATGATATTTTCCATATTACTAGTATATGGTCTGTGAAATCCTCATTTTGTGACAATAATTATTCTAAGTTATTAAATGAATTTCCTAATATTGTTCAAGCTCCAAGTGAAAACCAAACTGTCAAACATTCAGTTCATCATCATACTGAAATTTTACCCTTTCCGTTATTGCCAAACCACGTCGGCTTGCACCTGATGGTTTGAAAATAGAAAAAGTGCAAAACCGTTCTGTCGGTGATTTTAGCCCACGAAGTATACTCCGTGTTTTAGCCTTTAGTTAAAATTCCATGTAGTAGGACAGTTTTCCAATTCATTACGTATGCAATTTTTTGTCAGAATCTAATGCATCCGATTTCTTGTTGGATGAATAAAGGGAGAAAATGAGTCACAATATATAGTTAAAGGTTCGTTTTAAATTATAATAAAAAAATGCATTTTTTCATGGCATTTTGGGTAACATTTAGATTTCAGAAAAAATCCTTAACGCTGAGAGGATTAAAGTGCTTAATGCTCAGACCAAAAGGACAAGCGTCCAGTCCGTTGTACTATTGATTCCACTATGCATGCATCCAACATATTCTCACACGTAGATTTAGTCAAATCCCTATTGCTCCCGAGGATGTCCATAAAACTGCTTTCTGCATACCCTTCGGAATTTTCCAGAGCACTCAAACGCAATTTGGTTCGTGCAATGCATTAAACACTTTTCAAAGGTTTATCGATGAGGTGACAAGAGGTTTAAAAATTGTTTATGCATTTACTGATGATTATCTTCAAACGTGTCGAACAAGATACTGAAAATCTGTATCGAACAACATACTGAAAATCTACGAGCTCCCTTTTAAAGATTAGACCATCATGGTTTAACAATAAACTTCTCAAAGTGTACATTTGCAGTTCCTACCTTAGATTTCTTAGGATTTAAAGTCTGTAAAGAAGGTATTTCTTCAGTGGCGGCTCGTAATAAGCACTGTGGAACTGCAGCACCCCTTATTTCCAGTTATTATTATTTTTAATATTTAATATAATGAGCCGTTTTTTCTTTAATTTTTTCTTTATACTTCTACAATATATAATCTTTAAACTTAATGTCAGTAGCCATCCTCCAGTTTATAAAAAAGGTACGAAAGTCTTTGTATGGAATCATGGCATAGTCGGCCATGATGGAACTGCGGGCTTCGCAGTTCCAGCGGCTTGGTGTTTGGTTGATCTGCGCATACGTGATTACTTTTTACTTCGCGCGTGTGGTATTTTGTTGTTTTGCGCATGCGCACTTAGGAAGCAGCGTTCGAGGCCGAGAGGAAGAAGGGCACTGTCGCTCTTACAGTGCCGAATCTGGAGTGCCGTTTGGAGGAGTTTCTTTTTTTTTTACTCCGCGTGTGCTGTGATTAAAAAATCATACACCATATTCTTGGTTAGATTATTTTTTCAGCTATTCTATTTGACTCATTTTTTTTCGGTTCTTTTATTTTACAGAAAACTTTAACCATGTCCTTTCATCCTCAAGTAATAAATTCTGTGACTGTAAGTGAACTTCAAGAGCTTTCGGTTTCACAGCTTGAATTAAAATTTTTTGTGACAGCACCCCCACTAATTTTAGCTACGAGCCGCCACTGTATTTCTTGTCGACGCAATTTCCAGATTTCCTACACCAACAAGCTTAACACAACTTCGCAGATTTCTAGGTCAATTCAGTTCCAATCTCAGATTTATGTCACATGCAGCAAACATTTTGACCCCTTTAATTATGCTTCATGAAGATCATGCTAACAAAAAGAAATCAGCCCGTCCAGCTGAAAAGGTATTTTAGTGGCTAAAGAAGCTTTTGCCAAAGCTACCCTTTGAAGACTTTCAGTTTCTGGTACTCAACTCAGTCTTTAGACTGACGTATCTGACGTTGCTATTGGCAGCTCTCTCACGCAATTCCAAAATGGACAGTGGGAGACAATAGCATGCGTTTCATTAAAATTGAATAAAAATCAACGAAAATGGTCTATATATAACCGGTAACTTTTGGCAATATATGAATCTACCAGAAAATTCGGCTCATGTTAGAAGGTCGCAACCTCATCATATTTACCGACCCAAAACCACTCACTTTCGCTTTTAGACAAAAACAAAAAAGTGCTCTCCTCGACAGTTGAGACACCTAGGTTAAATCTCTCAATTTTGTATTGATACGCAATGTGTTAAAGGTAGGAAAATTGTTATTGCCTACGTACTTTCCCGAATAGAAGTAGATTGTGTTTCTCGCTCACTTATTCTGGATTTCAAACAGTTAGCTTCAGCACAACTCACAGACAATGAACTACAACAGTGGCTGAATTTCAAATCTTCTTTGAAGCTCTCTAAATAGTAATTCTGCCTTGAAGATATTTGTCTCTACTGTGACTCCACAAACAATATTCCTTGTCCTTTCCCTTTTTATTTAGACCTATCATCTTCCAAAGTATTCGCTGCCTTTCGCAACTGGTTATATCTGCCACTTCAAAAGCTATACGCAAGCGTTATATTTGGTCTAGTATGAGTACTTTTACCAAGGAAGTTCGTGGAGGCTTGTGAGAAATGTCAACGTTCACACAAGGCACACACAGAACAGTCATACGAAATCACCCATTTCCGTCAAGGACAAAATCCAAGCAACTTGTTCTCAGCTGGTATACGCTTATTACCTTAAGGTTGCTTTCAGATTTCTTGTGCTCAGATCTGCTTACTCCAGCATCCCCGACACCAGCATATGATTTACGATCTATAATGTAATCTCTGTGACAAACTGTAACAGCAAATGAATCATTAGGAAAATAACCAGCTGGATATTATTAGAGACTTCCTGTTTTGGACTAACTTTAAGAAACTCATTTTTAGAGCCAGGGTGTAAGCTATTCGGCCAGGAAGAATGTCCTGAAGGCTAATGGGTCTTTATCCCCTAATGCTTTTATGATGCCGACTGGTTCACGGCTGTTCGCTGTTCTTTTGTGAGAAGAGACGAAGCAGTGGAGTTGGATAGACATGTAGTCAGAGAACTCTGTGGGAAACTCGCTTTTTTCCCTTCTGTAAGATATAGCAATGTAACGGTTTACGCTATTCATCATTTATTTAACCACGAATGAATTTGTTGTTGAGTTTTAAATAAATTTAAAAAGACAATCCTGTCTTGCTATTTTTCCATAAAAGCTCGGAAACGTTACAGCTATAATAATTTGGTGGCAGCAGGTATGATGAAAATCCACGAAGCAGTTTTAGTTTGGTCATCGAACGAGAACTCTTGTGCTTAACAAAGAAAGAATACGGACGTCAGTCCGGGTGAAAAAAAAGAGCGTCAGGCTCCGAAATTCAACTCCGCGCTTTTCTAAAGAAGATTCCAGACGTCAGTCCGGGAGAAAGAGAGGACCGTCAGGCTCCGAACTTCAGCTCTGTGTTTTTAAGTTCCAGACGTCAGTCCGGGAGAAAGAAAGGACCGTCAGGCTCCGAAAATCAACTCTGTGATTTATAAAGAAGATTCCAGACGTCAGTCCGGGAGAAAGAGAGGACCGTCAGGCTCCGAACTTCAGCTCTGTGTTTTTAAGTTCCAGACGTCAGTCCGGGAGAAAGAAAGGACCGTCAGGCTCCGAAAATCAACTCTGTGATTTATAAAGAAGATTCCAGACGCCAGTCCGGGAGAAAGAAAGGACCGTCAGGCTCCGAAATTCAGCTTTGTGTTTTTCTAAAGAAGATTCCAGACGTCAGTCCGGGTGAAAGAGAGGACCACCAGGATCCGAAATTCAATTCGCTTGAAGTTTAGTGGGACAGCCATTGTCCGAAGATTTTCAGCATCTTTAAGTTGTAGGACTATCAGTGTCCGGAAAGTGTAGTGTGGTGATATACGTTTGTGTGGTAATTTAGTGCATGTGCCTTCAGCGTCCAATAAAAGAATTAAGTTGTGAGATTCAACACTTTCATGTTCCAGGCTTCAATCAGAATTTCAACTCTACAGTCCAGGCGGGTAAGTACCTTGGATTTTTTATATTGAGGCAGTGAGGTTTATTAAATATAGTATTTCTATTGTGTCATTTATGTCACTTCAGGTAAATGTTTTCTAACAAATATTGGTTTCGTTGAAGCTTGCAAATGCGTTGATTGATATTTATGTTTCAGATAAGAAAATATATTTAAGAATTTAGGTATAAATTTAGAAATTTGAATTCAGGAATTATAATTAAATAATATCTTAAGAATTTGAAGTTGTATTAATAGAGTGAATTGTTGTGAGTTTTGCTACTATTATGCTTCTATAATTGAAGAGTAAAATTGTAATATTTCTAAAGATTCTATCTTTTAAAGGGTATTCTGAATTATCAATTCTAAGTCGTCTTGAACGTTATAATTATTAGAAGTAAATGTAAACTGTTATGGTATGTAAGAATTATAAGTTTGTAAGAATGTATTTCATGTAAGAAATATAAGTACGTAAGAATTATAATTCCAAAAATTTTCAGTTCATTGTGTTAAAAATGAAGATAAGTAAATCTTGGTAGCTTAAAATTAAACTGTTGTTTATTTGATTTTCAGTACAGAATATGAATTATCATTTTGTGTAAGAATTATGAGAAGTGAAAATTTTCAGTTGAAAGTGTTAACAGAAAGTTTAGAAATCACTAATATCTTACGTTCAAACTGTGGTTGTATTGATATTTATGAGTATTTATACGTTTATTTTAATTTACTTTTGAATGCATAACTTAATATACTATGAAAGTTTTGATGATCTGAATGTGAATATTGTATTATCTAAAGCATATTGTATTATCTTAAATTCTCAATTTAACTAATTGCAACTGAGTGCATCCTGTTCACAGTATAGTGTAAATTGTCTTGAATGTATGTTTAGAATACCAGAAATTGTTCTGAAAAAAATTAAGAGTTAAATACTGAGCCTCAGAATTGTAAATTTTAGTTGTATATCAAATTTATATATATAAAGAGAGATTCATTAGATTTAGAGTATAAGTTGAGGGTATATCATGGCATTCTTAGCAAAAGCTAGAAAAGAGGACCTTAAATCCTTGGCTGAAGAGTTAGGGGAAAAGGTTGGACCCCAGCTTAGGATATTAGATTTAAGACAGCTGATTATGGGAAATGAAGCCTACGAGGAGGAACTAATTAAAAGTCTGTTGGAAAATATCACGTCAGTGAGACTTGAGAAAGAAGAGCGGCAAGAAAGAATTAGGAAAGAAGAGGAAGAGAGGCAAGATAGAATTAGGAGAGAAGAAAGAGAATTCGACATAACCAAAATGAAATTGCAGGCCGCTAAAGGTAAGGATCTAATTGATGGGAATGAAGAAAGTATGCCTAAAAGAAACCATTTTAAACTTCAAAAAATGATCCAAAAATTTGATCCCGAAGAGAATGATGTTAGTTTGTACCTAGTCATGTTTGAGCGCCAAGCAAAGCGGGCGAATCTAAACCAATCAGAATGGGTTTCTGTTTTATTAACACTTTTGCCAACAGAGATAGTTCAGCTGATTATGCGAGAGCCAGAAGAACAGGCTTATGACTATGCTTACATAAAAGGGATACTTCTTAAAAGGTTTAAACTGAGCCCAGAAAAATTTAGAATCAAATTCTCGCAAACCCAAAAAAACGCTCAAACCACTTGGAGGGATTTCGCATTTGAATTAAGAAATTATTTTGAAGAATGGATCTCGGGCTTGGAAATTAATGATTTTGAACTTTTAAAAGACCTGATGATAACGGATCAAATGAAGCGTCGCGTAAATTTCGAAGTGCGCCAGCATTTTATTGATGAATGGTCCAAGATAACGTCCCCAAATAAATTAGCCGAGTTGTTAGAAGATTATGAAAACGTACGTGAATACCGGAAAAAGGTCTCTCCAGTTCATGGTTCGGAGTCGCAAAAGAGAAATAAAAATCAGCCTAATTTCAGAGATTCGCCAAGGTATAAACAGGCTGGGGAAAAAGTTTCGAAAAAAACAGAAACTTTTCGAAATCAAGATGAGCGTCATTTTGAAGTACGTAAACCTCTTAAGTGCTATACTTGTGGCTCAATCGATCACTTGAGGCCGCAGTGTCCGAAAGCTCAGAAAGACTTTAAATCTACGGCTGTTGTTAACAGGGTACAAGAGAATGAAGAAGATTATTTAGCGCCATACACTACAATGGCTAAGGTTAACGGGTTCGATCTTCCTGTATTACGGGATTCTGGAGCATCCATTGATGTGATCTGTAAAAAATACATTACCCCTTCAATGTTAACAGGAGAAACTGTTTGGGTAAAACAACCGTTCGATGAATCACCTATATGTCTTCCCCTAGCACATGTTGAAATAGAAGCAGAATTTGGACGAATATTAACAAAGGCCGCAGTCATACGAAATGAGCTTGATCAAGGACGTTATATATTAGGGAATCGGACGGCTGCAAAATTAGGAAAAAATCAAAATAAGGAATACTTTTTCCAAGTTAACGCAGTGGAGACGCGGGCTCAGAAACGTCGACAAATGATCAATAGCGAAGAGAAAGGCCTTCAAGCAGCAAAAGAAAGGGGTGAGCATACGAATATTGTACCCCTACCGAGTTTTCCCTCCCTCGCGAACGATTATACTTCCCAGGGGACGGAACAAGAAGAACAGGAAGACAGAAAGTCGCTCCTGCCCGTTTCGGAGTTCAATGACCTACCTCCTCTACTTTCAATAAGCAAGACTAAATTCCTTCAATTACAGCAACAGAGTGAAGATTTAAAGCCGCTTTTTGACATAGCGACAAGAGACTCTCAAAATAACTCTTCGACAAATATTTACAAGATAGAAAAGGGGCTGCTGTATAAGTGTCAAGAAGATCGTTTAGGAAATGTACGGAAATTATTGGTCATTCCTGAAACTTGTCGGGAGAAGATATTGAGTTTATGTCATGAACAAGTGTCCGGACATTTGGGCGTAACTAAATCCAAAGATAATCTAGCTAGATATTTTTTTTGGCCCAAATGTTATCAAGATATGGAAACTTATATTCGAACTTGTGATCCTTGCCAAAGAGTGGGGAAATCTAACGATAGAAAAAAAGCGCCTCTGAAATTAGTCCCTGTGATATCGGAAGTATTTTCAAAAATAAACATAGATACTTGTGGACCCTTGCCAACCACATCTAAAGGAAACAAATATATACTAACTGCTATATGTGTAGCATCAAAATATCCAGAGGCTCTTCCAATCGAAGATATAACTTCGGTTACAATAGTGGATGCGTTGTTAAATCTTTTCAGCAGAATGGGATTCCCTAAAGAGATTCAGTGCGATCAAGGAACTTCATTTATGAGCAATCTGACCACAGAATTTTTTGAACGTTTCGGTATCAAAGTTAGTCATAGTTCGGTACACCACCCTCAGTCTAATCCAGTGGAGAGATTTCATCGTACTATAAAAAGAATATTACGAGTTTTATGTTTGGAGGCTGATTCTGATTGGGAACAGGTGCTACCGGCGGCTCTTCTTGCTTTAAGAACTGTGACGCATGAAAGCACGGGTTTCACACCTGCGGAACTTGTCCACGGAAAAAATTTGCGTACTCCAGAAACGTTGTTATACGAACATTGGACGGATTCACCAGAGGAGGAACAACCAGTAACCGAGTATGTTTTTAGACTCATAAATCGCTTAAAAAAGTGTCAAGAGTTGGCAGTTGAGAAAATGCAAGATCAACAACTCAGGAGAAAAAAATGGTATGATAAAAATGCCATAAAAAGAGAATTTAAAGAAGGTGATCTGGTTTTGATTTTGGCCACTTCTAAGGCAAATAAACTTTCGGTTCAATGGACAGGACCGGGCAAAGTTGAAAATAAAGTATCCGAAATAAATTATATCGTATCCTTACCGGGAAAAAAAAGATCCCAAATTTATCATATTAATATGTTAAAGCCATATTATAAAAGACCTGAGGTAATTAATTACCTGTCTTGTAGCGAAGAGGGTTCTGACCAGATTGAGACTGAAATAGATTTTCCTAATATTGATACAAATCCAAACGTTTACGATTATTCTGAGGTTATTAAAAGTAGCAATTTGGAAGAATTATTAGAACCTACTCAAAGAGATCAATTGCAGAGGTTATTATATAAATATTCGCAAAGTTTTTCTAACGAGCCGGGAATGACAGACCTCGTAGAACATGATATTGAAGTTATCAGTAATAAGCCGGTACGATCTAAGCCGTATCGAATGTCACATCGACAAAATGAGATTTTAAAAAGAGAAATTCAACGAATGCTTGACCTAAAAATTATTGAGGTGGGGGAATCAGACTACACTTCTCCTATGATTCTCGTAGAAGCTCCAAATAAGGACCCTCGACCTTGTGTGGATTACCGACGATTAAACGAAATCACACGTACCCAGTTCTATCCCTTACCCAATATAGAAGAACGGGTAGAAGAAGTTGCTTCTGCAAAATATATCACGGTTATAGATTTAGCTAAGGGATATTGGCAAATACCCTTAAGCCCTAATGCTCAAAGATATGCCGCATTTGTAACCAGTTTCGGCACTTACAGGCCATTACGGTTAAGTTTTGGTTTAAAAAACGCTCCTTATTTTTTTTCCAAGATGATGCAAGAGGTATTAAATGGATGCGAAGAATTTGCAGTTCCCTACCTGGATGATGTGGCTATTTTTTCAAAAACCTGGGAATGTCATCTCAAGCATCTGGAAATTGTGCTGAAACGTATAAGTAGAGCGAAATTGACCATTAAACCTTCAAAATGTCGTTTTGCTCAAAAACATGTCCTTTATTTGGGCCATGTTGTAGGCCAAGGGTACCGGAAACCGTCGGAAATTAAGACCAAAGCTATAAGAGATTTCCCAACACCCAAGACTAAAACGGATATAAGAGCATTTCTGGGATTAGCGGGCTACTATAGCCGTTATATTCCGATGTACTCAGCAATCGCCGCTCCGTTGACGGATCTTTTAAAAGGAAAATC
Organism: Stegodyphus mimosarum; assembly: GCA_000611955.2. Taxonomy (NCBI): domain Eukaryota; kingdom Metazoa; phylum Arthropoda; class Arachnida; order Araneae; family Eresidae; genus Stegodyphus; species Stegodyphus mimosarum. The sequence continues at coordinate 183,320 of KK113895.1, forward strand.
AGTAAAGGGTGATATTCTGTGGAATGCTGAGAGCGAAAGGGCTTTCACGGAATTAAAAGAGAAATTAACAAGTTACCCAGTTTTATATGCACCCGATTTTACTCTTCCCTTTATTCTACAAACCGACGCATCTGATTATGGTATGGGAGTTGTATTAACACAGCTCACTAGTAACGGAGAAGAACATCCCATTATATTTCTGAGCAAGAAATTCTCCGAGGTAGAGAAAAAGTACTGCACCACTGAAAAGGAATGCGCCAGCATAGTGTTTGGTATAAAGAAACTTCACTATTATCTAGACGGGCAAGACTTTATTGTGCAAACTGATCATAATCCTCTAACTTGGTTACGAACTAATGCCAGTAATAATCCTCGCTTAATGCGTTGGGCTCTGGCTCTTCAGCCATACAATTTCACAATTATTCATCGTTCGGGGAAACTCAATAAAAATGCTGATGCTCTAAGCCGAAAAACTTGATATTATATTGATTTTATATTTTTTACTGTCTTGTATGGTTCTTCTGTAAATCTATATAAGTAAAAGAATGCATATTGTGTAATATTTGTCTAAAAAGGGGTAAGCTCTGTTTTGTCTGAATGTAATTAGTCATTAGTATTTTTTGTACACTAAGTATGTTATATTATTTGTACACTGCCCTCAATATAATTTCATGTTTAATCCATGGTACTTACACCTGTTTGATGTAAAAATGTGTGTTTACTATAATTTATTTTATTAACAATATGGTGAACTCTAATGGTGGTAATTATGGTCCAGAAGACCCCCCCCCGGGGAGGGAAGGAAGCTGTGACAAACTGTAACAGCAAATGAATCATTAGGAAAATAACCAGCTGGATATTATTAGAGACTTCCTGTTTTGGACTAACTTTAAGAAACTCATTTTTAGAGCCAGGGTGTAAGCGATTCGGCCAGGAAGAATGTCCTGAAGGCTAATGGGTCTTTATCCCCTAATGCTTTTATGATGCCGACTGGTTCACGGCTGTTCGCTGTTCTTTTGTGAGAAGAGACGAAGCAGTGGAGTTGGATAGACATGTAGTCAGAGAACTCTGTGGGAAACTAGCTTTTTTCCCTTCTGTAAGATATAGCAATGTAACGGTTTACGCTATTCATCATTTATTTAACCACGAATGAATTTGTTGTTGAGTTTTAAATATATTTAAAAAGACAATCCTGTCTTGCTATTTTTCCATAAAAGCTCGGAAACGTTACATCTCTGATTCCCAATGCAACACAAAAACAATTTTCAGAACCAGTCCACATCGATCCATCTTTGAAATCGTGTTCTCATGTTTATCTGTGAATTGACTCTGTCAAGCTTCTTTCAACAACCATTTTGTCATCTCCGTGCGGCAAGAATCAAATTGTTTTAATTGATAGACTCAAACTTGAATTTGTTTTCAGTTATAAAAGTGTTGTGCATAACACAAAACCTTCCAGTAAGACGGACATTTTTAAGAATACCAAGTCAATTGTTACTAAAACTGTCACAAATTCGCGACTATATGTCAGATTCCCTCAACATTTGGCTAACACTTACTACATATACTTATATTCTGTTTTTCAATATTTTCACTATGCAAAATAATATATCATGTTTTATTTTTGTAACTTCTACCACCACAATTACTATTGTATAATTTTAATTATATTTGTTACATCGTTCGGTCTCCTTTACTGGAGGATACTCTCTGGTGTTGCATACTGTGCTGTATGAGATATTGCAGAATATGCAGAGAGGCGGAGAAGTTTGCTTTTCGTCGAAATGTTGCTATGTTGGATATGATTAATAAAGTTTATTTCTTTAAATTTGTCCTTTGCCTCACCAGTAAAACCACTGCAGATTTGACTGTTATTTTTTTAACAGAACTTCTATAAAAATTTAGACACGCTTGAAGATGAACTATAGTTTATTCCAACTGATTATAAATATTTTCCCGTTGAAGTTATCCTACACAGTATTTTGCATTTCTACGTCTTCTCACATTCCATTAAACAGTTTTTTAGTATAACTTTCATTTTTAATGCTTAACCTAGATTTTATATATAGATATAACAAAAAGAAATAGATTTTTACATATTGCAGAAAAAGAAGGAAAAACAAAAAGACTGAAAGGCACAGCTACTATTATTCATTTCTGAAGAATTCTGTATTCTCTTTATTCCATAGACATTCAGCTGTCTCACTTTCTACATAATTTTCCTCCCATAGTTAACTAGCTTTCATGATACGTATAATTACATAACTGATTGTAGGTTATAAAAAATAATTTTTAATTACCTAGTAAAAGTATATTTATAGCGTTTACGGGCATCTTGGATCTTGATTTTGCTGCTGGCAGTCAACTACGCGGATAATCAGTACATAAATATTATGCCAATGGCCATTAACAGTATAAGTTTAAATTAAAGGTGTTTAACACCACGCACAGAGGCGAGATCAATAACTGAGTTATACTCATTAATTAATAATTTTTGTAGTTGATAAACAATTGTATATAGCAATTGATGGGCATGCTATATGCTGGAAAAAGAGATCTAAGTCCAGAGAGATCTAAGTAAGAGGGAGTGAGGCTAGGCAATGCAAGTCACGTGACGTGTACAAGTAAAGTGATTGGTCCTTCAGTCCGATGAGAAGATTTGAGTAAAATAACTTTTTATGTATATGAGGATGAGAAATATGTACAATAATAGCTTGTGAATGTGATCCTTTAGTTTCTTTAGTAATTTGGATGACTTATTTATATGTTAAATATCAGAAATCATTAAATAATGTAAATAAGTCTTAAAAATTCTTTGTTAAAAAAAAAGCAAAGTCCTATCTTTGCAAGAGATAATAAGTACAAAGTCCTATCTTTGCAAGTAAAATATATACACACACAGTTTTGAGTAACACTAATGATGCGAAGTTTACGAGAAATAATATGATACAATATATACCTTACCACCATAACGCATTATGGTGGATAGTTCGAGGTCTTTTAACGGTACATTCTTCAGTAGGATCATATTCTGTGAGACTTCTGACAGCTGTATAGGGAGAGTTATTTATTTTTTCAAAGAAATTATGAGCACTTATGAGAATTTGATCATGTATAGGGTAGATATTGAGATCACTATGAATTTGAGCATTTCTAACATACCACGGTGAGTTTACTATGTTTCTGAGGATTTTATTTTGTAAAACATTAATCTTTTGCCTTTCGGTTTTACTGGCAGTAGCCCAGGCAGGAACAGCGTATAGGATGATTGGCCGAATGAGAGTGACATACAAGGTTCTCTTCGTACGAAGACTTAATTCTGACTTTCTGCCTATTAATGAGTAGATGGACATGAAAGCAGCATTTGCCTTATTTAAGATATACTGGATATGGGTCTTGAAGTTGAGAGCTTTATCGATGTGGACTCCTAAATATTTGTAAGAATCAGCAACAGGAACTAGGGAATTATTAATGGTGATCTTGTAATTAACAGGATAATTTTTCTTGTAACGTCTAAAGAGAACTATGCAGCACTTTGATGACTTGAGAGATATTTCCAATCTTGGTAGTACTTTTGTATGATATTAACTTGAAGTTGTAACTTGTCCAGAGCATGCTGGGGACTTCTGGAGCTAGTAAGTATAACTGTGTCATCAGCATACTTTAGGATATTGGAGGAGAATGATGTTGGAATATCATTAATAAATATTGGGCCTAAAACGGACCCTTGTGGGACGCCAGTGAAAATAACTTTTTTGCTAGATAGAGTATTTCCTGACGTGACTTGAAAGGTTCTTCGCTTTAAGTAGGAATAGATGAGTTTGATAAAGCTGTTTGGAAGTAAAAAGTTAGAAAGCTTATGTAGTAAGCCTGCATGCCACACTCCATCAAAGGCTTTCTCAAAATCGAGGAAGCATGCAGCTACTCCATTCTTTTAGATAAATTCCTCTGCAATGAATTCTATTAGGTTGAGAATCTGATGGATAGTACAGTGCCCTTTTCGGAATCCAAACTGATTTTTGTCAATTAAATCCAGTCTTTCAAGATGTTTCGTAAGTCGAGCACTGAGAATTCGTTCGAAAACTTTTCCCAGTGCCGGTAGAAGACTTATGGGACGATAATTTTTAACATTTTTTGGATCCTTTCCAGGTTTCAAGATAGTGCCAATATTAGAGTGTTTCCACTGAGATAGGAAATAGCAAGCCGAATACAGGCGTTAAATATATTTGTTATTAATACTATACATCTATTGGGTAGAGCTTGAAGGGCTTCATTAGAAATTGAGTCGTAACCTTTAGCTTTTCTCTTCTTTAAATTCTTAATTATTATCTTAACTTCCTGAGGAGATGCAGGGGAGATGAAATTAGTAAATCCGGTCCATTGAGTAGGCTATTGAGTGAGAAAGTAATTTCCTTTTCATGTTCAGAGTTTTTTAACGAAGCAAAGCTACCATTTTTATCAAAACGATCGGACGGCCTAGAAACTCTGAAAAAGGGCGGGTTCAAAATGAACGTCAGATAGCTGCAATGGTCAATTTACCAATAAAGAAACGTTAAATCCGAGCTCTTTCTCATTGGTTACCTAGCTTAGGATCCGGTGCGATGTCTAGCATCTTATGCTATCCCTCATTCCGAAAGATCTGTGTGGAACATAAATCTTTGAAGTTTATTCCGTAAGTGATGGGAAAAGTGCCAACAGCTGTTGTAAAGTGATCCGTAAAACCAACAAAGTGCCGAAGTAACAATTTATTGTATTACACATGAGCTTAGGTAATGAAATATTTTGAATTTGAAGTATTAAAAATGTTCTTATAATATACAGGTGTACCGGCATTTGAGAATATCAGCTTTATAACTGATTTAACAGAAATATGATTTTTTAAAAATAAAACCGGAAAGAATTTTTTTTTTTGATTTTATATTAAACTTACTGATAGTTAAAAACTGTATACTGATTTGTTATATTTGTCTTTAAATTTTTACTCTGTTAAAATGTAAACTATATGTTTTCCTTGCAACTTTTACATTTTTTAAATAAAATCTTTATTGAGTGATTAATGCAGGAGAAAAGTACCAGATTATTTTATCATGTGAAACTTTTGAATTCTGAACATTTTCTGTGACGAAAGAAAATTTCATTATTATGTTAAAATTTGGCTAACATATATATATTTATTTTACCCTTAGTTTTCTGTCACAAAATATGAGAGAAGACATTAGAACTTATTTAGTGGAGTCTGGTGAGATATGCAGGTAATGATAATGAATTTTCAGGCTCAACAATTTTAATGTATTTTATGAACTTTCACAATCAGATTAGATTTTTCTTTATTCCATACGTAAATTCTGAAAGTTTATTATTTAATACTTGCATTTTACTGATCACTAGTTCTTCTAATCTTTTTTTTAGAAATTACATCAATAAAATAATGCTGCTTGTACAGAGGATATTATTTGTAATCAGATTTAAATGGGTAATTAAAAATTGTCTCAAATTATAGTTTCCTGAATTTTGTTGATGAGAATTTTAATAAACTGAATTTTCCATGTTTGATGTTTATTTTTAAAGAATAATCCATAATATAAAGCTGTAGTGAATATTTTTTAATCAACAGTTTTATAAATGTTTCTGTGATGAAAGTAAAATGCAAAGCTAACAAAATATGTGGGATGTAAATGAATTTTTCTGTTCCAATTTTTATAGCTTCCAAAATGTCAGTGCCGTAGCTAGAACTTTTACTACCCAGGCAGTTCCTGAATTTACTGCTATTCTTGATGTACAAACAAGTAACTACAAAAAATGTTAAAACAAGATGTAGAGAAATAAATTAAAACTTAGAATAGAAGAGAAACACGTCAGTATGACAATCAAAATCACTAAAACAACCTTGTATTTGGCATACATTTACTTACTTTAATAAATGTACACCAAATACAAGGTTGTTTCAGTGATTTTGAAATTAGAACTTTTTATTTTTGAAGGTGCACTTAATTTCCAATTTTAAAATTACATTATTTTGTTTATATATTTGACGACTGAACCACAAAATACGTTGAAACCAGTGACCTGTTTGATTGCTGTTGTTGCTGTGTAGACAGTGGAGATTTCTTGAATGCAAAATACACGCTTGTAGTTAAATGATTTTTATTTAGAAAATGCTTCTCACAATTATAAACACTTACTGCAGTTGAGAGGAAAGTTTGCAGTAATATTAGAACATTTGGAATTTTTTACTGGAAATTGTATTTTAAAATTAACTGCAAAACTTCAAAAGGACTGCCTTTCTATGTTTTAATTTCCATAGCAGTAATGAAAATATAACTGAAATATGGCCTTGTTAAGAGGCTTATGATCATGGTAGCACTTATAAGGAATTTATAAGGAATACCTTGTAAATGCCACCATGCTCATAAGTTAATTGACATTCATAATTTGCCTGAAAAAAATTATATGGAATAAAGAAGATATAATAAAAGTATGTAGCTGTTGACATCATGTTGTGATTTCTTTGGATACTTTTTCTTCCCATTTTGATTCCTTGTAACATTTAGAATCTAATTATTCTTCACCTGGCATGACAGTTCACCAGTCTAACCCTATAAAATGGTGTTTCACTAAAAAAATGCCACCCAACGCCTCCCTCTGCCTTGCTCTAGCTATGCACTGCAAAACATATTTCTTAAGGTACTGGCAGTGACCAATGTAGGTGTCAGTGTTAGTAGTATATGCTTGATATTTATTTTGTATTCAAAATTTTATAAAGTTAAAAAGGAAACTTGCCAGTTGAATTAATTTTAAGAGGTTTGATATAGATCCAGATATGTTGTAAATGAATTGATATTTACTTTAGTCTTATGATAAAATGATTCAGTACTGTCTAGAAAGCACACAACAGTAAATCAAATTCTGCCTCTAAATTTCACTAGAAAATATTTGTTTATTTATTTATATGACGATAAAAATATCTGTATATAGGATTAGATTATATTTAAGATATGTACATTTCATATTAACCCTTCATATGTAATATGTTCAAAAGGGAGGAGAGAATTAAAAATTAGTATTGAATGTAACCGTTTGTGAATCTGATATGAATTTTATTATGATAATGCACCCATTCAGTCAGATATTCCAGTGCAGCAGAGGACAGTAACTGTCATTCTTGTTTAAGGACAGTCTCTAATTTCTCCAGAGTAGTGAGAGAGGTTGTTCTTTATGAGACATCTAAAGAAATTTTCGTTTGGAATAAAATCCAAACAATTTGCTGACCTTCTTCTCTTCAATATTTTTTTCAATATAATCTCTCACAATTTTTTTTTCTGAATGTCATTCATTAAAAGCAAGATAGGTATAATAAGTCTCATATGGGATTCAAGCATTTTGTATCTTTTTTTTTTTTTTTTTTTTCAATTATAGTTTTGTTTGTGAACATGGAAGGATTAATGCTAAAATTGAAACTCAGTATTCAGTAATATTGCTAGACTAGTTTAAAATATTTTTCTACAAACTATGCCAATGGATAGTATTGAACACTGAAGTCTGGTGACTTTGGATTTTGAATGGAAACAAGTCTAGACTATTTCTTGTATTTTCTGCATTCTGGAAAGGTTTAAAGATTTAGTTCCAAAGTTGAGATGAAACACAAAAATGTTAAGATTTTTCACCAAAAAATGTTAATATCACATTGTGTTAGTGACCATTATTAAAAAATTAAGTTTTAAATATAATTGGGTAGAGAGTTTTACTTTTTACTGTTACATAAGTATTTATATTTGGAGTGTTATTTTTTAAAGTAATAAAACCATTAATTAATCCATACTGAAGAAAGTTACTTCAGTTTTGTAATTGATTCTAATCTTGAGAGAAGTGAGAATATGATTTTGTTAAGCAAACACTATCAAGAAATCTTGGTATGGAAGTGTGCATGTTATATTTTAGGATAATATTGAATGGTCCATGCCAGATTACATTTTCAGTTATGGTTTCTTAATGAGAAACTGCTACTGCAATGAGGTGATCCTTTCCCATTTGGTCTTCTGCTAGATATCATTAGTTCTTCCTTTTTTTTTTTTTTTTGAGGGGGGTGTATGGAAATAATGCCTCATCAGATTGTGCATATGCAGCTAAGAAATTATTAGAAAGTGAAGGTGTTTCTTGTATGGATTGGGTTATAAAGTCTCCAGATTTCATTTCTATAAGAAAATGAGTAAAATGATTTGGTAGGTTGAAAGACATCTTGAAACACGTCCAAATCCATTGAAGAATGTCTGTCAACTGGAAAGATCATTTAGGAAATGGTAGACAATGTTGCTTTAACATACCCCCTTCTGTTAAACTTGGGTAGATACTGAAAAGCAATCATTGCTGTTAGACATCATATTCTCTACTAAATATCATCTTTTATTTGTATTCTGTTCATGGAATGGATGCCCTGTTTAGTGGTCAGGTATGTTTTATAACCATGGCTTATTAAATTCTCTGTCTTATTATCTTTGTTTCTGCAATTTTTTCTTGTTGTTTTGTTGTTCTTAATTAGTCTGATGTGTATTTAGATCTGTATGGTGTGAGTTTGAATTTTTCCCACTACTTCATTGCAGAAATTCTGCAAAGAAATGAAACTTTTGTTTTTCTGTTTCTGTCTAAAATATGTATTAATGTCCTAATAATGAGTAATTGACAAAAGTTGAAATTAGATATAAATAATTTTTGACTTGATTTTTGCTGTCATTTTAAATAAGTAGTTTTTTAATTGCCTAAAAATTATTTCAAATGTTAAAAATTATTGAAAATGTCTGACTGCATATAATAATCATACAAATGTCTTCACAATAACTCTGTTAATAGTAAAAGTAAATTTTGATTTGCATGATCTCACTGTTATGTAATTTTTAAATCTGAAATTTAGATTGAAGGACTTTGTGAAAAGAAGATTGACAGAACATGATTGGAGAGGAGAAATGAAAACTTATTGCAGAGGTTGCTAAAATTTTTGTTCTTTTTTGCAGTTTTTACTTTTTAGATCTGCTTATGTTATTCACTTTATAAAGTCAGGTGTTATTAACATTAAAATCTGAATAATATATCACTCCAGATGTTGGATTATAAAATGATCTGTCAGTTGATCTTAAAGAATCTGACATCAATTTAAATTTAATCTAGATAAAGAAAAATGTAGTTTATTTATTTACATGGAATTATTTTAAAACAATATAGAAAATAACAGATCTTTAATTGCATGTAAAATTAGAAATCAAAATGTTTTTGCCAGTGTATACAGGTACAACATATCACAGGCGTGGTTAAACTGTGGCTTGAATCATAAATGAAGATCGGTTTTAATTCTAAGATATAATTTGAAAAAGGAAGCAGATTTTTATTAATAGTTTGCTTTTTAAAGTTGCATTACATGCATAATAATTTTAAACAATTCAAACTAAGCATCAAACACTAATCATTACTATTAAGTACTAAAAATTCCATTTTTGTGACAGTGCTGTTTTAAGAAGAATAAAATGTCTATTAAGGCAGCAGCAATCAAATGTTGGAAAAAAACAAGATATATGACATTTAATTCTCTTAAAAAATAAATATATAAATAAATAACATATAAAACTAAGTTTGATCTCTGTATGTTGGCTTTCATCTCTGTTATGAAGAAAATCTAAATTATATTTACACAAAAGCATGGAAGTTGACAACTTACTTCAAATAATTTTGGCATCTGAAAAATTCTTCATAGTGCATGCTGTTCTATTTCACTTGTTTCTTTCTAGACTAGCACATAAGGTTAAAAATAAAGATTTCCTAGCTATATTCTTCAAATAACTGCATCATTCTTCATTTGAATAAAAGCCTTCGTAAAGATTAGTGTAAAAAATCACTACATTTTCTCTCCCTTTCAATTTGCATCAGTTCAAATCTCTTGACAGTTGTAACCAGAAGGAAAAATCTGAAATAAGACAAAAATACTTGATTTGCCATCAGGGGAGGGGGATGAATTAACCCCTTACTTTTCGCAAAATTTTGATAAAATTTATTCAAAAATGATAAATTTTTTTATTAATGTTTTTAATGTTTATGAAATTTAAAATAAATTGATATAAAAAACTGTATTTTTCGTTAAATTTAACAGTTTTTTTAGACATGTGAAAGTTTTTATTAACTTACCTTATTTTACTTTATATTTGGCTTTCCTCTTACACCCAAGCTAGGCAGAAAAGCTTTGATGCAGGCTTTTAAGATTATATGTAAATTTTGGAGTGAGAAAAATCACGTACGTTTAAATAATGCACACTATTATATCCAAATAGTAATGCTTTTATTCAACATCAATAATAGTTGTAATAATTTTTCAAAAATTTAATAATTTTTCTGGGTATGGTAAAATTTGAAACATGGTATGCGCAGTCCTACTGTGGTATAATATTTAATATTGTTGGCAGCACTAAAATTATATTACATTGAATGGCAACAGTCATTGTTAGTTTTAAATATTGTTCTTACAATGTAACAATTGTTTTATGTGCTGTTTTAGTTGATTAAAGCTTTATTTGAGCTGCTTAAGGAAAGTGATTTATTATATTTACAACAATTTAATCAACTAAAACTAATTTATACTTTATTTTCTATGCAAAATGGAAAACCTTTTGAAACCAGAAAGATTTGATGTTGACCCTGTCTGTGTTGGAGCAGAATCTAAATGGAAACACTGGAAAAGAACTTTTTCAAATTTTCTCACACAAGTGAAAGAGGCAACTGAAGAAAGAAAACTACAGTTGTTATGCAATTTCGTATCTGCAAGTGTTTATCAATATATCAATGATTCACAATCCTATGATAATGCAATAAATGTTCTGGATTCATTGTACATTACTAAAAGGAATGAAATATTTGCCCGGCACTGTTTAGCATCCAGATTTCAACAAACGGGTGAGTCTGTAAATGAATATTTACAAATATTAAAACAGTTGAGCAAGGATTGTGAATTTAAGTCCGTTACTGCAGAAGAAAATAAACATGAGTATATTAGAGATGCGTTCATCCGAGGTTTGAAGAATCCACGCATTCGAGAACGGTTATTAGAAAATGCCAGTATTTCGTTAGAAAAAGCTTATGATCAAGCTAGAGCCTTAGAACTTGCTGAACATCATTCTGCCTCATATTTAATATCTTCCTCAGCACCGGTAGCTGCCGTTGAACAGTGTGAGAACAAAAATGAAGATAGTGAACAATTGGAAGTAGTTGCTCCTATTCGATCCAGAAAATGTTTCTTTTGTGGGAGAGACCTTCATTTACGAAGTATTTGCCCAGCTAA
>KK113895.1:197478-264367 GCA_000611955.2 Stegodyphus mimosarum
TTATATTACAGAATGGCAACAGTCATTGTTAGTTTTAAATATTGTTCTTACAATGTAACAATTGTTTTATGTGCTGTTTTAGTTGATTAAAGCTTTATTTGAGCTGCTTAAGGAAAGTGATTTATTATATTTACAACACCTACATTGTAATCTTTACAATAATACCTCATTTCTCTCCTAATTTGTTTTCCATTTGCATTCTTCTTTTGATGAACGCACTTTACATTCTCTTGAAGGGTTTTCTTATTTTTCCGTATGTGATGTAGTTTTCAAAAAATGTCGTTCAAATAAACGATTTGATGGTGCTTTACTCGATGGACGACCTCGTCTTGAAAAATTGATAAAAGTGTAATATTTGTCAACTACTTCCTCGATTAAATTGAGTCTAAACTTCAACTGAGACATTTTTCCACCTGCTTTTTTATAAACTTGAAAAGTGTTGAAAACGGCTTAGTCTGAAAGGTGAAAGAATATTTTTTTATAATATTTCCCCCCACCATTTCTTGCTACTTGATAACTAAAAAGATATTGATCTACAAGATCCACACACCCCCATTGTTTTATTGTAGTCAATTTTTACCTTTGGTTTTGTTTTCAGTTTTTTACTTTGTGTCGTTACTTCAACAGTTTCAGAATCATGAAAAGATGATAACATTGTTACTTCCTTTTTGTTCTTCCATTTGAGAGTGAGGATTTTGCCACGTCTAAATGATATAACTTCGTCAGTTTTTAATTTTTTATTTTTCGATGCTAAACGTAAATCCTTTTTGTTTTGTCTAACAGTTCCAACCACATCTGTTTGATAAGTCAAAAGGATATCACATAATTCTGGTGAAGTTTAATAATTATCTAAGGTGATGCAGTAGCCTTGTTTCAATAATGGCATTATCAGAGTCATAACAACTTGTGAAGGTACCGAGAGCGATTGGAATTTAGGATGAAACAAAGTACTTTTCCTGCTATATATGATAAATGACCAAATATAACCAGAACTAGATTCACTTAGCATATATGTTTTAATGCCAAATTTTGCTTTTTTCAAGGGTATGTATTGGGGGCAGGATAAATGTCCTTTCTACAACATCAGTGTTTCATCTATGGTAATATCTCTTTCTGGAGTAATTGTGTTTTGATATACTTTATTCAGATGCCCGTAGATAGGCCAAATTTTGTAGAGTTTCGGGTTAGGATGATTTTCTGGATCATAAGCATCATTCATGATGTATTTTTTTGTATTTCTCGTATTTCTTTTGTATCATGTTTATTTCAAAGTATCGATTATATGTCATAATCTTACGGGAAAAAGGAGTTTCTATTGATGCTTTCTTAGTCCAATACATGCCAAGTTTTTTTATAATACCTTCTAAAACTGAAAGTTCAAAAAAACAAATGAATTTCAATTACATCCAATACAATACAATTATTACAATTGCATCCACTATTTCATCATTTATAAAATGTTCATAATATTGTAAAACACCTGCACTGGCTTGAAATGAAACATTAACTTTAGGCAATAATTTGAACTGAAAACATGGAGAACAAATATCTAGAACATCCGGCATAATTTGGTTCCATTGGTGCCCTGGTAAAATTTGCACGGGATTATGGAAGCACTTCCGCAAAGCGCCCGTCGGCGCTTCGGCAAAGAACCCGTTCGCGCCGTTGCAGTCGCCAAGCTCACCAACGGTTGATCGACGTCGACGATGAGCGGTGTATGGTTATTAAACACATGGAAGTAAGCTGCGTAAAGGTGATATTTAGTGCATATAATCAAAATAATAAATGACATAAATTCAGGTTAGCAGAGAAAACAATATATAAAAGCATATGGATGTAAAATTAACCGATTAAATGTGATATACGAAAATAAATTTGTATTAAAATAAGCACGGAAAACAATATATTAAGCTTAACGGAAGTGAATTAATAATCTAATAATTAGATTTTTGTAATAATGAACTCTTTTCTTGACAAAGTCATCTATTTAATGTAAAAAATTAGAAAAATTCGGATCAGTCTTTAAATATCTTTCAATATTATAAAATTCCAAAATATTCCTGTTTTAACAGTGCAGTTTCTAAGGAAATTAAAAAAGCATAAAATCAAAAAGTACTTTTATAGTTAATATCTTCATTGTATAATTTAAAAGTACTTCCAAAACTATGAAAATCCATTATCAACACATAAATGAAATCAAAGAATATTCTCATTTTAAATAGAAACTGAATTGCAACTATCTGATTACATGAAAGTTTTTTTTTGTAATAAATTATATTCTTCTCATACTTATTTTTTTTATATAAATGTATTGCTCAAAAAAATCAAAATATTCGTGTTTCCGATTATCATTCACCCCCTCTCATGATTTTCTTCCGCGAACAAGCATCTGTCTCCGAAAACTTCACTAATTATATGAATATGTTTGTATCTATTCATTCTTAAAAATTCACAAAAATAACGTGAAAATCCGAAAAAATAATAAGAAATATGTGAAGAAAAGTTTAAAATCTGTAAATGCGAACAGCGAAGGTGGTAATTGAACTGATGGGTTACCAAGTTTGAACTATTATCGCCAATGTTGGCGGTGTTTATATTTACCGGGCACTTTGTGGAAGTAAACCCGGGATTACCACTAACTTCTGAATCCGATGCTTCAGAATAAAGAAAGCTGCCTTCTGAATCACTTCCCGATTCTTCAAGACTTAAATCCTCTTGTTCACTTAAACTACTCATTTTACAAGCATTAAACACGAAAAAGCGATGAGCACTGAAACTGCATCTTTTCAAAATATATTCTAATGGAAAAAATATTCTGAATCTACATATTACCGTTATCTAATTAACTTATGATAATGAGTGGAATTCATACAGGTGCGATAAAAATTGGTATTCCTTTGACTTCTTATTGCAAAAGCAGAGCCTGTGTGAGATATGGGTGCGACAAAATTTATTCGTATTGGTTGCTCGTATGAGACACGGATGCGACGAGTAAGGAGTTAAACAAATATTTTAGATTTTTGTATAAAATAGAAATACATAGCATTGCACAATATAAAAAAATCTTCTGGAATAGAAAGTGACATCAACTCAAATTTTGTTTATTTATCATAATATATTTATTAAAAATTATGAATGCATTATTAAAAATAAAAAAGTTCTAAGGAATCGACAATAAATAATTATGAGGATTAAATTAGATGCATGTGCGTATCCTGTAGCGTTCAACAACTGGCTGTCCTTGCTTATCAGGATCTCGGAAGAGAAAATTTGTACTCTGTAATCAGGTGCTGCCATCTCTCGGCTGTGCTGGAGTTAAATTGGTAGGATTTTTTTTAAAGGCTTTTTGAAATAGAATAAACCACAACATTCTCAGCACTTTAGTTTAAACAGTTCTTAATATCCAAATATTATTTTATTGTTTTTAGAACGAGATATTAGTACAGTTGTACTTGCGAAATTAGCTGTGGCTCTTGAATTTTACTCAATTCTATTATATACCTTTTGCTTACATGAAGTTTGGTCACCCATGAGGTATTATAATGTTTATCAATTAAAACAGTTGAGAATAAGACAATCTGATTGTCTAATAATAAGGAATTTGGGGTTACTTTCTGATTGTATATATCACCTTCCTAAAAGTTGCCGTCTATTGCTGACTTAATTTTTCATCAACAATTATTTTCAAAAATGATGGTGAAGAATTGGATAAAACAGAAATCAATTAACAAAATTAAAACACTAAAACATCTACAATAAAACAAAGAACAGTGTGCCCACTGATCTGTTTTAACTTCAAAAAAATCAGAGAATTGTAGAAAGTCGGCATTACTCACAGTTTGACATTGCATACAGTGTTGTTCTCCGTGTGTAGACAGGGCTTTGTTTTTGCTTTAAAAATTATCAGAATTGCAGAAATTTGTCATTATGTTTTCTATTGTTTTTGCTTAAAAAATTAGAGACTTCCATAAAGTTTTATCAATAAAGTTCGATTATTTCTGAAATACAACTTTATGGAAGAGTTTTTGCATTGCCTACTGTTAGACAAAATACTACATTCTGAGGAAATGCAGTGCTTTTTCGTAAGCCAGCAAACTCCGCAGTACCATTCTGAAACCTTATAAGAAGAAGAAGAAAAAAAAAAGCAACTCAGTGCAGCAAAAAGAAAGACTACTGACTGTCAAATTTGAAGTGGAAATCAGCATTGAGCTGCCACATAAAAACATTTTGATAATGTCGTGGGTTGTCTATTTTAGTGACATAATGCATTGCCTTGTGAATACTTTTCAGAGATGCGGATAATCAAAAAGTACCAAGTTCTTGTAGAGAACTGAATCTCTTTCTGCAAGTTCTCTTTCTCATAGAAAGAGAACTGAATTTTATTATTTAAAATAAAGTTTTGTGTTTGAGGTGTTTAAAATACTATATAAGTTGCATCTGAGAAGAAAGAGGAAAAGTAATTCGGGTTATGTCAGTGTTTTGTATCATGTTAAAGACTGTGTGTGAATTGGTTTTGGAAAGTAAATGCTTTTATCAGAGAGAAATAATGGAATAAAAGTGATGCATACACTGTCCACTGGATCTGATACTACTTTCAAATAAGTTATAACAACATTCGAATCAATTTCCTTCTGAGTACAATTAACTAAATTTTATCAGTTTCCAGTTTTTATTTTCTGGCTGCAGAAACAAATGATAGTTTAGTTGATGGCAAAGATGCTTATTATTATTAAAGTTAGTGTTTTGTGCTGCCCTAATCAAACTTTTTCACGTTAATGTCTTCAATCTGCAAAACTGTAAGCCTTCCTTTCTGAGCATGAGTAGGACTGTGTTGGAGAAGAGGTCTTCTCTGTTCTCTTGTCACAAGGTGGAAAAACGTTGGGCAATTTTTAGTAGTTGATAAATTTCAATGCTTTCTCAAAGTGTTGTGCTATCATTTCTTAACTTTACTGTCCGTGTAACGTTCTTCTATAAAAGCAGTTCATTGGACATTTATATGATCCAAATATGTGTATTAAAATATCATTGTTTGAGATATGCTTTCTCTGATCTGGAGTTTAATGATGATGATCTATGCCCCTGTTACAAGTGACAATGACAAGTGTCATTAGTAGCATCTGAGCTGCAGGATGGCCATGTAATCATTTCATGGTTAATATCACTGTTTGGTGGTTTTAGACAGAAGTAATTTATGATGGCTAACTGGTCAGTTTGCTTCTTTTATTTGACAATATGCTTGAAGGCTCTGCTAACCTTGAATGCTTTAGATCTACTAAATTGATAAATATATTTGGTATATCTCTGAAGCTTTTGTTTCATGACAGCATCATGGTAGATTGATTCATGTGTCTTACTGAATGAATAAAGTTGTGAGTTCAGCTGTTATGCTATGTATTTATGCTATTCATTTGAAACTAAGAGATATTTCATAACTCTTTCTGCATAATGTATATTAATGCTTGAAAAATGATTTAAATATTAATAATAATTAAATATGTATAAGCATTTTCATGAAAGTTTTCATTTTGTTAATAGAGGGATACCTAATTTTTATTTAACAGAAACTTTGTTCTCTTAGTGTAAGTACAGTGTGCACTGGAGGCATTAAAGAAGCTGTCTATGAAAAGCACAAAGAATAAAAGCTTTAATTTCTTGTATTTTTTACTTGTTTTAGTTTTTTTAAATCCTGTGAGCTTAGACAATTTTGAAATCAACTTCCAGTAAGTTGCTACTAGAAAAAGAATAGATTGAGCAAAAAGGAAACTCATATGCATACTATTTTTTGACATAGCTTTGTAAGTTAAAGCATATTTCAGAGCATACTTTGTTTAATTTGCTGATTAAAAAAAAGGGGGGCTTTTAATTAGCATTAATCCTTGCCTTGAATCCAGCTGGCTTCTGATTTATGAAGCTCTACTTTCTAATCCAAACTTTTATTAGTATAAGAAAATATAATCTATTCAGTGGTCAAAAAGTAAAGACGGCTGAACATGTTTTTTGTTGCTGTTTGTTTGATGTCTGTGCATGTCTTTAACTTGTTTTTGATTCTGTCAGCTCGGAGAGTATGCAAAATCTTGTAATATTATGTGATAATTTGGTGTGGCCCAATTCTTTTGCAAATTCTCTTTTGTCCTTTCTATTATCCACTGGTAGTTCGGTCCGAGGTTCGAATCCCGCGAACGGGCTGGCTGCATGGGCGTTTTCGTGGTTTTCCCCGTGTGTAACATGTATACGAGCCAGTTTCCCTTAGAAAGTCCTCCACGAAGGCATCCCTCCCTTTAGGCAGATAGCCCTCGTGTGCTTTGCCAAAATTGAATAACCTAACCTTTCTATTATCAAAGCCAACAAGAAGGTACTTTTGGCTCAAATATTGTATATCTGTGATTCTGTGAGCTTTTTAAACAAGATAACTTTTTAAATAGTATATTGAGGAACATTTATCTTTGTTTTGCTCAAGTGGAATTTTTAGAACTATTACTTACTTTACCAAAATCTTACTTTGAATTTTTATAATATAGGAACAGTTTTGTAAAATACTAAATTTTGATGTAGTGTCTTTCTTCCTCAGACTTTTAACCAACTCTTCAATAATCGACACATTTTTTAATTGTTAAATATTTTTATTTCTGCGTATTTAGCTTTAAATCAACAGCAAATGAATATCCGCTAGCTTACTTTTATAAAGACATAGAAATTTTCAGCAGGTTACGATGAGTATTGTTTTTAAAACTACAGATAAGTCCTGTTTGCTTTTTTATCTAGTCAGTAGTTATAATAAAATACAATGTCATTTTTATGGATTGCTACACAGATTCCCTACAAATTTTGTAATATATCAATAATTTTAAAATTAATTTTTCATGTAAAAATATTATGGGAAAAAACAGCTGAATTTTCAAAAAATTTAAATAGAGAATGGACTTAACTATCTGAAGACTATTTTTAGAAACAAATTTGTACTTTTAACAATATCCCTGCAAAAAATTTGTTAAGTAGAGAAATTTTTAAAATATGCATTCTGCAGAGTTTTGTCTAATTAGAAATATGTGATGGGTATGAAACAAAAAGTAAACACTATTAGTGAGAAATATGTATGATTTTTTAATAAATGTTCATGAGACTAAAAAAGTTCTGATCAAAGATTTTTGCACTGCTGTTCATGTTGTATGCACTGCATAACAGAAAACAAGATGCCAGTGTTCATGGTCTGATTTTGATTGCTTTAATGCAGAAAGTAGGGAGAAGAAATGTAATAAATTTGTGTTAAGTATGAATATAATAATTAAAGACAACCTATGAAGTCTTAAATTATTTTTTTTTGCTTACATTTTCTATATTTTAGTATTATTAGAAGTTGGATGATACATATTTTTTTGCTTTTCTCTTGCCAGGTATCATAATAAAAAGAGGTATTGAGAAACTTAAGTATGAGGAACTTATGAATGAAATGACTTCTGCAGGCAGAGGTATGATATGTTTTACTTTGTCTGTTGTAATTTAGAATTTAAACATTGTGATTGAAAGCAGTTTTATTAAGTAACAGTTTTTATCAAGTTGTTTCATGTAAGTGAATTTTAACAGACTAGATTGGCTAAAAAATGAAGCAGGAGCAATTCAGCATTTCCAAGTATATGGTATTTTACCAAAAATTCATGCAGCTTTTACACTGCGAAACCATATACGATGGAAGATAATGTGACAGCAATGGCGAAGCCAGATGTTTTGCCACCCTTCTCAGTGCCCACCAAAAAGTCAAATCAGTAAAATGTGAAAATGATATGTAGAGAAATAAATAAAATTTCTGTGTTTATTTTTGAAATAAAATTTTGATTCTAAGATTAAAGTGTTATCTTGGTTTTTTTCTGTTAGCCAAATCATTAGTGACATTCTAGAAGTTTGTTTCGTTGCTCCTTTTGCTCTTCTATAATAGATAGTATAGTAAAATTGGTACTTTTCCTGTATCTGCCTGCAATATAAAAAAATTGTAAGAACAAATGATATGATATAATAACATTTAATAATTAATAATAAGGAATGAGAAAAATAAATTATAGAAAAGACATTACTTATGTCAATTAGTGTTTATTTAAGGTGGAAACTGTTTATATGTGTGATTATTTGGGAGAACTCTACATTGCTGGAAATATTCTATCAAATATTTTTCAACAGTTGGTAATTCTAAGAACCGCATGGGGAGGCCAAACAACGCAAGACTCAAAAAGTGAATTTCGAGAATAAAAATAGCCGCCAAAACATAATATATTGCCATATTTGAGGGCAGATAAAGGAAAAGTACCGTAAAATTTCTGAAATGTAAGGTATTCATTTTTAAATCTTAACTGATTTATACTTAGAAAAATTCCTCTTATAATAAGTAATACATATGTAAGGAAAGTTTGCCATAATATTACAATATTAGAAACTTCATTCTAGAGCAGGGATTCTCAACAAAAGGAAAATTTCTCCTTTTTCAGAATTTCATAGCTTCAGGGAAAGAATGCACTCAACCTTTATGTGGTTGATAAGTATTTAGTTTTAATTTATGAACATCCAAAAACTGCTTTTATTCAAATTTTGGTGTTTATGAACTTTTTTATACTTTTTGTTGCTTAATTTATAAAATATATAAAAAATAATCTGAAGAAGTATAGATATGTATGCATTTCTGGAGTTTTGGAAAGCAATGAGGAATTGATCTTCTAGTTATAATGAAAGGGGTACATGGGACAAAATACATGAACTACTGTTCAAGAGATTATATTTTAAAATCAATAGCAAAAATTCAAAGCCATCATCCTTCTACCTCTCTGTTTTGTCTTTCCAAACAATAACAGAAATAAAATTTTGAAGTTATTTCTTTCTCACTTATGAACTCTTCCTAATATATGCTAGTGTGATTATAATTTGAGATTTACATATTCACATTTTTCATTCAAAAGTTTCAAAAAAGTGAGGTAGTCATAGCATCTTCACTTCACAAGTGATTAAGCAGATAAAATGTAACACAGATATGTAATAACATTGTAGTCATGCCTGCATGACATGGATACAAGCTAGAGTGCCACTTTCTTAATGTGAATATGAGGCAGTTCATAGTTTTCAAGACCTTTGCTGAGGATTTTAATCATCTTCAAAGGCATCCGTAACCTTGAAGATACTGAACTTTGCTGTAATCCCAATTTGATTTTTGTTCTGAAAATCCATTTGACTAATTCCCATAATATGTTTTACATAAAATATACCATCTCCAAAAATATACTATCTGGGGCAAAAATATACAATTCTGTTCCCTATGGCTATGCCATTGATAATAGCTAATGAGTGTTAGAATAGGAACTGGGAACTGCTTCAAAAGAAGTCATACCTTTTTTTTAGCAGAATTCACATGGAAGCAGAAACAAGCTGCAGAGAATAACAATCTGTTTAATGAGATTTTGAATGAGACTCCCAAGCAGCATCCTATGGAAATGGGAAAACGGTTCTATTGATTTGTTGATGATTAAATATATTTCATTGCCATAAGGCACAAACAGGTCATTAGTGGTGTATCAATGGAGACCAGTTGAATACACAAGTACCCATTTTAGTTTTTAAGGATCAAAGAATGAGCTAAAAGTAATATTAAAGTGAGTTTGACATAAAATGTAGGAAATATTTGTTTATTAGAGTAACTATAACAAAGAAGGTAAAATAAAGCAGCTGAAGACTGTTAGCCCTTTTTTTTTTTTTTTTTTTTTTAAGAATGGGTAGGGTAAGGCAGCTAGTAGTCCATTCATTTGCCAGGAAATAACTAATCATCTGAATAAACTGGCTGCATGCATTGAGTATTGATTATCTGATAGGTGTCGATGGATGTACAAAAATTTACTAAAGCTGTCAAACCACAGAAGAATACAATTATGATCAAAGTAGCTAAATAATCATAAATAAATACCTTACTTTATTAAAGTAGGAAAATTTAAAGCCTTTTTGTACTTTTATGTAAGTGCCAACTAGTTTAAATATATACATATATTTTAATATATTTCAAAATTTGTGAATATGTTTTGTTCATCTTTTCTTTTGTTACATATTTTTCTATTAATATTTCTTGTCTTCGTACATGGAGAATGTAACTTTAAATACTTAATGAGTATAATTGGCAGTAAGTTAAGTAACATAATTAATATTGAATTTTAGTTGCCTTTTAAGGCAGCTTTATTAAATAGACAAGAAATAAATTTTAGAACAATCAGTGTAATAATAATGCTGCAGACAATCTGTTATGACAGTAATTCAGTTAAAATGTTGTAAATTTTGAGATAGGTAAAATGTTTACTTATCGATTGCTAAAAGTATCTTAAAACATATATTACTGAAAATTCATATTATATTAGATTTTATGATATAATTTATTTGCTATACATGGAATTTTTTAAACTGAGACCTGAACGCCAGCTCACTCTTTCAACATGGCAAAAGCGGCAATTGATTCACAGTTTTAAAGGGGTCAAACACAAATAAAAGTCATCCAAGATCTGATTATCCTTCAAAGATTACATGAAGAACCTCACACCATTTTCTAAGCAGCAAATCAGTCAGCAAACAGCCTGAGCAACAACTAAGTCCAAATACCATTCTCTGTCATTGCTGGCTTAAAAAAACTGTAAAGCAACTGCAGTAAAGTTGTTTTGAATGTTCAGACTGCTACAGGAACTTGTATCAACTAGCTGCTGTACAGAAGCTTCATATGTTTGGACTTCGAAAAAAAATAGTGGTTTGTATCCTACTCACTTCTTCAAAAGAGGCCCATTTAACATAATGTTATCATCAACAGAGCCAAAATGAATGTCCCTATGTGTTGTTTACTGATAAGTACATGTTAACCTGAACTGTGATTCTAGACATGTTTTGATGAGGAGGGAGTGTAACTTGTCTTCTCTTCCTCATGAAAGGTTTTGCTTCAACAAAGGCTGTTTCATAATTTATGAAGAAACTGTCAAAAATGACTACACTGAGCTGTATCAACACCTTCTATATTGTTACACAAGGCCTGAGTACGACGGCATGACGTCACAGCAGAAGACTGGTTGATCATGGCTCTGCTTCTTTTTATACCTTCCTTTGCATGTTTATTTACTTAACTCCTGCTTATTCCCTACTTATTTTATTTAGTATTCACGATTTAAATTTTTTTGTAGAATTTGCAATGAAATTTTGAAACTTAAATCTTAGCTTTATTTCAGGAAGACTGGAAATTTTCTAAGTTTTTTCAATTACATTGAAAAGTACAGAAAATATGACGAATAAATATAAATCTAACTTTCTCTCTTTGCCTATTTTTATTACTAGATAATTTATAAACACTTCTGGGCAAATTTCTCTTCCAATATATTTGAAAAAACTAATCAAAATTTCTTTTGAGTAAACACATGAAATTTTCCCCTTGAACTGACGTTATGAGATATATGCATGCAGTTTTATTTTATTTCATGTCCATTTTGTAAATTTCAGAGTGAATTTACATAATTTATTACGGTTATTATTTAAGTGAAATTAAAACTGATTTTTTACTTCTTTTCCAGTTTTCTTTCAAACCAAATATTCTAATCAAAATATCACTGAAAAATATTTTACAAGTGAATAAAACACTGCTCCAGTAAAAAAGGAGCATGTTTTTAATTAACGAAAAATTCTAATTAATTAATTAATAAACTAAATATAAATAAATGAAACAAATAGTATACAATATTTTGTCAGTAATCTAAACAAATTCTTAAATATTTTTAAAATAATTGTTTGCATTAAATAAAACAAGTATTACAAATTATCAGAAGTTAACGAGCAATTATTCTTTAATCTTTATTTAGTGCAAATTGTGCAGAACATTTTTTATCAATATAAATTTGTTGAGCAGTTTGAATGAACTTTTATAGGAAATGTAATTAAAATTTAGAATTTTCACATTGAATTTAAAAACTCCAAAGCTTCAGGGCTTCTGACACAAATATTTATGCAGTAAATAACTATTTCAAATTACAATTTTATACTGAAATTGTATTCTATAAACATTCTATCTTATTTCTTTGTTTTAAGTTACTTATAAATAATTCACAAAGAACTGCATGTCAGTAGAAAATGGACATCTTCAGTATTTTATACACCATTAAAACAGATATCATTACTTTAGATATTTGTAATCCTTTGCTCACAATGCATAAGATTTATATTCATTATAATTAGATGTTTTAATCAGTTTGCGAAAATATAATTATTGAATTCCTTGCACGCAGGAAAAGACACACACACACTACTATTTGGGGAAAAATCTCTGCAAGGTATAAAGTGTACAAGAAATTCAGAAAATTAAAAACCAAATGAGATAAAATAAAAATTCACGCACACACATCAAAAGTTTTTCATGAAATATGTGAAAAGAAGTAAAAGTTTAAATTCATACCTATTCTGGTAATGTATTTTAATCAAGTCATCAAAAAGTAATGCTACTGATTAATGTCCCTTTTGGCATGTAAAATCCTTGATTATGCCCAACATAGTAAATACTGTTAAAAGATCTATAGTATTTTATGTATTTATAATGCAGTTATTGTGATTATAAATATATTTATAAATTTAATTATATTATTCAACATTTCATATATATGGGATGTATTATACCACATTATCTGTAGAATTAAAAATATTGTATGAAATAAATTTTACAAGGTATTAACGAAATTAAAACTGCAGTATAGGAAATAGAAAACTTTGTAAGAAATAACTTGCACTAGAGATCAGCAAAATTAAAATTATGGAAGTAGCAAACAAGCAAAAAATATATGTATAAAATATAGTAAAGCAATAAATTGATATCCATTACAATAATGTGTTTAAATCAATTTATCAAAGGCAGTGTAATATGCACATTAAAGTAAGTTTGACAATATGCTGATATTTTGAAAAGTTTGAAGTTTTTGTTTTTTAGAATTCTAGTTACATCATTTCTTTTACAACAATAATTTTTTAGCAAAATATTCAAACAAACCCAA
Source organism: Stegodyphus mimosarum (assembly GCA_000611955.2). NCBI lineage: Eukaryota > Metazoa > Arthropoda > Arachnida > Araneae > Eresidae > Stegodyphus > Stegodyphus mimosarum. The sequence goes on from KK113895.1 coordinate 210,507, forward strand.
ACAATTTTTTTAATAATGACTTCAGCATAATGTCCTGGCAAATATATATCTAAATCTTCAATCATCTTCAATTAAAAATCTAAATTTAGAACAGGCTTTTGTAACATATTTCCTGTTCAAAACATTTTTTACATTTAATGAATCTAAAAATATTTGCGTTTGATTTTATGTTTCGGTGATAAAATTCTTTCTCATATCTCATCGAAATGTATGAGTGAAAAATATATCTCATAAAGGAATAAACATTCTGTTCAAGGTATTTTACAATTTTCATGATTGTTTTTCATAGTAAAATGCCTTATCTTTAATTCAAATTATTGTTTAACATTTATTCTTACAATTTATTTCATTGTAATTACTCACATATTGCTTTAGATGCAATTATGCAAGGAGGAGAAATTACACTATTTATTATTTTAGTTGATCATAATTTCTGATAAATTTTCATAAGGTTTCTGAATTTTAATTCAAATTTAAGGTCTAATTATGAGGCAGAATACGAATTTACAGAGCTATTATTAAAAATGCACTAATTATAGCTTCATTGCTGGATTATTATTGGTTTGAACTTCTGGAAGACACTTTCCCCTGCTTTACGTCATCAGGTTGGTCTTCTGATTTTGACATCACTGACAATTTCCCCCTCTTGTGCTCAGGCCTTATCTTTCGAGATGGTGTTGGCTGTATATCTCTGATGGCTGCTCTGTAGCTGGTCATGGATATGTGGACCACATCTTGGAACTCCATATAAGGTCATTTAGGGATTCTATTGGTCCATATTTTTTGCTAATGAATGACAAGGCTTGTCTTCATTGAGAATCTCTGTTGTGAGACTATTCGAAGCAGAAGATATTACTTGAAAGGACTGGCCAAATTACTTACTAGTTTTGAATCTGATTTGGCATGTGTAGGGTGTTCTAGGTAGCTGCATTATAGAGTGCCAAATGTTTTCTTGGATTAGATTTGATCAACAGTTTGCTAAATTCTTTGAAATCAAGATGTGAGGTTTGAATATCTGTCATACACTGTATTTAAAAAAATGATTACCCGCCAAAGGGGAGAAATAATCTTTCCATCGTCTTAGAAATACTTTTGATGTTCATATACAGCATCAAGAGCTATTTCTTTTCCTTTTTTTTTTTCCCATGAAGAGTCCTGAATGGACTCTTCAATTACTTTCATCTCAATCTTATCATTTTTAAAATTTGAGCCATGAAATTTTATATATTGAAATTCTAAATTGTTATCATTATAAACTGAATTTGCACATTATTTTATTCAGATGTAGATGTATTTGATTATTTATGTACTTTGGAAGCATAGCCTGTCTGTATTCACATTTGTTTTTAGAATTCTGTAGCATGAGCATTTGAATTACCAAAATAACAAAGATTTAGCACATTCAATATTATTTTCATTTATATTAACAGAGATCGTGAAAGAGAGAGGAATGGCGAATCTTACAGTTGATGAGCTTTATAAAGAACTGACACCTAATGGCAGAAGTATGGCATATTTTATTTTATTAATATTTTGCTTAAATAACTTATTCCAGAATTATAGATTGTTGTATTAAATTAAAGTAATTATCTTATGCTTACCTTTGTAGTTAACAAAGTCTTATATTAAGGTATTCACAATAATGAAAGTAAAATATCAAGAACTGATCCAAGATGTTTGTACTAAGAGTTCTCAGATGGGACAGAATAAGATTTGCTATTCTGCTTCCTTATTCCATTTTAAGTGAAAGTTCAGATGAAAACTCTGCATAACTATTTAATTTTAAGTATGCAAATCAAAAAAATACATGGCACTTATATATTATGCCATCAACCATGAATCTTTTGCCAAGAGGCATGATTTAGCACCAACAGTTGTGGATAAGCATAATGTAGTAGTACCTTCATAGCATCTGCACTTTTTTATGTAAACTTGATTGATTCTTAATAAATAGTTTTTGGTTTTTTTTAACAAATATATAAATTGACTGTTATTGCTTTATTTCCTTTGCATTTTGAAAGAAATGATTAAAATCTGGGACCTGCCTTCTACAGAACAACAAACAGTGGGTTATTTTCAACATTATGTGATTCTACCATGACAAAAAGTATATTAATTAACACAATATGGTTAGCTGAATATGACTGAGGAAAAAGAATAATAGAGTGAAACAACTATCTTCGGGAAGTTTGTACTCGTAGCTTTCTAAACAGAGGTTATGGTAAAACTGATGGGCCTGGCAAAATAGTAGAAATCAAAGGAGTCTTTTTTTAGGAAGTGCAGAAACAAAGTAGATTGACTGTTTATTAAATAAACAGATATCATTTCCTTCTGAATGCCGTAGGAGCAATTAGTGTAACTTTAGCAGGATCTCCACCAACTATCCAAGTTTGATGATGGATAACTTTATCGGTTGATGGGGCAATATGTAGGTACCAAATATATTATTGTTTTTGTATCTTATCGTTATGAAATTTATTTAGTACGTGTTAAATAATCAGTTCATGTAGACTAAAAACTGTGCTAATAAATATGAAATAATTATAGTTTGGATTGTAACTATTAACCTGAATACTTTTGTTTTATATTTTTTGTACCTTCTTCTTTAAAATCATCTAATCCATTACAATAAACTGTACCTACATGAAAAGTCTGGAAAATTTCAAGATATTTCAAATAAATAAAGTATTATTATTATTTTGTTAAGACTAATGATAATTCGAAAAATGCATTATTATGTGTCTGAAATGTGAAATATGTCATTGAGAATTTAGTCAATATTAACATTTTAAATGCTTACTTAAAATTTAGTTTCTTAAAGATATAATTTTAAGTAGTTTTGTATTGCAGTATAATTATACCTTAATACATTTTGCATGCTATAACTTATGCTTTATTGGTAGCTAGGAAGTAATTGTTTATTTTGCCTAAATAGATATTGCAAGAGAAAGAGGTGCTGAGAATCTTACAGTTGATGAACTTCTTAATGAAGTAACACCAAAAGCTAAAGGTAAGATATGTTTCTTATGTGAATTTCCGTGGTTAGGGACTTCAAACAAAACATCATTCTTTTATATTTCTGTACCTCAGTCCATAGTTAAGGAAACTTTTCATGTTGGAAAGTAAATTATATTAACCCATTACCTAATAAGGTCACATTCAAAAATTTTCAGTTTGATTCAATTTAAAATATGTAATTTCATGAAAACTGTACTGTGTGATTGAGATTAAAATTAGTAATTAATATAAATTAGTTGTATTTGTGTTTTAGTGAATTATTTTTGTAATTGTATATTTTGATGTAACAAAAATATATTACAGAAAATTTTATGACTTAAAAAACCACTTAATCTTCATGAAAATTATTATAAAAATATCCAATGGTTTTTGAACAAAAATTAAGTTTCTAGGTGTATTGTGATTATTTGTAAGATAATGAGTAAGTTGATACAGAAAAATTTTAAGTTTTATAAAGTAGTCAATATGGATATTGGGCCAAGATTTTTTTTCTTTCTATATATAGATTTTAATAACAAAATGCCTGTTTTTATTGATTTTTAAACTTCTACAAATAATTTATTAAGAATTATTATGCACAGGCTCTCTAGATTCATGCCATACATGACCATGCCTTTGTCACATGTATATAGCTTCATTACTTCTGTTATTGATTTCACTGCCTGTTCTATACAAAATCAATTATTTCAGAGTCATTGCTGGGTGCATATTATAAACATCCCTCTTCCTTAAAAAAATCTGAAATTTTGCAGTAATGCTAGATAGCTTTGCATCTAGTTTTCTTAATAAGATCTAATACATTAAGACCATCCTTAATTATATTGTATAACAAAGTTTTTTAATTATTCTGTACATAACTTCTATAAGTTAGTTTTGGTAGAATCACTGGTATCAAAAATAGGGATACCTACTACAATCCATGATATTGCTGGGAGTGAGCAGTAAGGAACTGAAGTTAATTAAAAACTTTTTAATAGCTTACTTGTGATTGCTTTTTGTAAGAAAGCATTTAAATATTTGGTTGTAGCATGGAGATTTGTTGCATACAGAAGATCTGTTGTAAACATGTAAGTGTCCATTTTTCATAATTCTCTCCTAGATAAGCACTACTATGGAAACTGTTTTTTAGCTGAAAGTTTAATAGAAAGTTCTGCATTTCAGGTTTTCTCTAGGTTTTTTTTTTTTTTTTTAATCAGCATTCAATGAAAAAATATGCATACCATATACTCTATAGAAGACTGAGAATAAGAATTTAAACTAAAGCTTATCTTTCAGTTTTTTTTTTAAATTGTATTACTGTTGTAGTAGGCTCAACTGTATCTTTAGTATTTGCCACTGAAAGAGAAAGAAGGATAGAATACATTGTTTGCTTTCCATACAGGCCAGAAGTGTCTTACTGTCACATAAGGATATGTTGAATTCCATCTTGGAAATTTTTTACGAAATTCTGATCCCCATTTAAATTACTGCATTTCGTTATCATGCTCATCATATTTGTTCTAAGTTGTTTCCTCTGTTAAATGAGAAAGAAAGGGAATCAAACACTCTTGATTGAGTTTGCCAGTATTGTTGTAAAGATGGGCCATCTAGAATGCTCTGGAGCAAGCAAATGAATCTCATTCTTGCTTCACGAAGACCTTAGGGTTCTACATACACTTTTTAGGGCCCCCTTAGCCATTTCAGGAAAATAAAATAAATAAAAACTGGATGAAATTACAGACTAAGAAATAAAAATCTGAGTTAAAATAAGATGTTTAGAAAGTGTCTTCTTGACTGCAAAAATTCACCAGGTTCAGTTTCATATCTTCTCTAGCAGATAACATTTGGCCATTGCTTGGAATTGGGCATTCAGGAAGCTTGCTCATTCTCAGTCTTTTGAGAATTCTGGAATCTATTCACAGCTTCTTGAAACGTATAAATTCATAAGTCTTAGGCTAGTCGATTTCGAGTCACTTCATTGTGAATGCTCATTCCAGTAATATTGTGATTTCTTAATGATTCTTACACAAGTTTTCTGTGCATTTGATTTCTTTGGGGGTTTAGTTGTGTAGCTACTAACTTTTTATAAAGAAAATAATACACTGTATAAAATCATGACTTCTTAAAAGCAGATTCAAGAAGCCACTTGAGTTCCTCCTATTGTGCACTGAGGTAAGATAGTTGTTTCGAGGAAAAGCATTTTGATATATCTGATGAAACTGCATGCGCAGCAGTAGCATTTTTAATGGACCATAACAAGGCATTAATGAAGATTTAAAATGTCGAAGAATGAGTGTGTAAAATGTCACATTGGTCAAAATTTTTCTCAAAATGTACCTATAACTGCTAGAGGAAAATGTCACAGTTTTTGATTTAAATGCCAACGTGTCTTCCTTTATGAGAATAAACTCAATGGAATATGATTGATTAGATTGAATAGTGTTGCTTGCGTATGGGTTCATAATAGATTGAATGCACAAGTCCGGTAAAAGGTTAATAAAATTTATACTTATCGCAAGAAATATTACAGAACACTAGAATTTTTCCTCAGAGATATTTGTACAATATTGCACAATATAATCAGTAGTTATGCTTTAAACTACTAAAAGAAAAGTTAAGATACCACGCAATGCAAAGAGAAAGCTAATCAGATCTTAATTTGCAAAATAACAACAGCAACTGAACTGAGATGTCTCTCTCTGGCTTTTTAAAGCTTTTTAATCAGTCGCGAGAAAGTTCTGGTAATTTCCGCTTCTCGAGATTTCTTCAAAGCAAAAGAGTAGAATTACGGTTATAGCTAACACAGTAGTCAATTACATTTATTCAATTTAAATGTTAATTACGATATATCTATTTACTAAATATTAAATCGCGTGCTCATGCATTTTTACTTTTCTGCCGTAAGTTTCGCGTACAATATGTCTTATGCTGCATAATTATAATTCTACAAAAAATAGCTAACTAAGTACAAAATCCATAACAATAGATTCAACATCTTGCAGCAAAGTAAAAATTGCGCTTCTAAACCATAGTGTATGGGAGTTTTGGCTGCATACAAGATAAGTTCAAAATGTTGTCTGAGAGAGCAAAATTAGTCTCACATTCATTCTCAGCAACATATCCCTGAAAGCAGAATTTGCTGCCTATACGTGTACCTAAGTAATTTATCAGGAATCAATGTCATTGCAGAATAAGACTTTCGCTTGCGGTTATGAACAGTTAAACCTAAAATTAGAAACCTGCGCACAAAAATGCAACCACAGATGGTTCATTAAACATTTTTAAGGTTTCTTTTACTGTTATATGTGAATTCAGGCCTACAGTGCACTATAGTTGTATCACAGTAAAATTAAACTGTAATTGTTTTGTATAATGAGTAATAAAAACTTCAAATATGAAATAATGAATGAATATACATTTGTATATGATTGCCTTTAATGATTAACTCTCAGGAACAAAATTTTTTGCGATGATCTTAAGACATTAACTGCTAGCACACACAAGAACTAATCTGGTCAGTGATTTCAGTGATTTGGAGGCTGAAGAAATTTTTATTCTTATATAAAACTACAGAAAAGGTGACTCACCAGTGGTATATGCAGCCACAAACCTAACGTTGCTGTTACCCACCAGTGAGGCCCCCAAAACAAATTTATCATTATCGAACAATGGGTATGCAGCAGTTAAAGTGTTACTGATGATCTCAGCAATAATGTAAATTGTTCTGTTATAATGCAAACTGATTTGATTCATTGAGCTTTGGAAGAACTTTATGTATGGCTAACTTTAGAAAATATCATGGTGTGAATAAATTGAGATATTTTGGTAAATTAAAAAAAAAAAATTAAAATAGTTTCTTTTCATGACATTGATCAACTATTTTGATATATCCTTACTTTACATTCTCTTACTATCTATACTTTTTTTCTACCCCTGCAATGCTATTCTTAAACATCATTAACTTATAAGACATTGGATAGGCCTAAGGAGCTGAAATGATTCTAAAAGTGCTGTGTGAGCCAAAAAGTTTGGGAACTGCTGCATTGTAGTGTTTCATATGGATTGAAATAAATATATAAAATAAGTTAATACAAAAGGCTTTAGAATAATATGGACTAAACAGATTTATTGTTAATTTATAAAGTGGGTTTTTTTTAACCTGTCCTAAGTTATGGGATGTAATCTATACTTTCATTATAGCCAAAGTAGTGAAATATATTGTCAATATTATTTTTCACTAAAATTATTCATGGACTGCTGTAAATGTATATTAAAATCTGATATATACCATTATCATAAACATTACTCTTTATATTACCTATTAACTAGTATATAACTATTTTTATCCTTTTTGTAAAAATTTGGCTCATTTCGTTGAAATGGTTTGAGATGTTAATGCTTTATATTTTTTGCTATTGTAAGTCTTTGTTTAAGCTCTTTTCCTTTATTAAACTCTTGTGTTGTTGTATCTTACAAATTGAAGATTTTTATTTTAGAATTAATTCCTGACTCAGTGAAACAAGAGCTTCAACAGCAGTTACAAGGTTATTTTTAACCGAGTGCATTTGAGACTGCCATTATCTACTCAATGGACTAGTATATTATTAATTGATAACCACTGACCTTCTGTCTTTTTTTAAACATTTTTGAGCTGATTTATAATGCATTTGTATTTATTATTTGGCCTTGGTTTAATGTGTATGAAATTAAGTACTTGTTGCTTATCAGTTGCATCGTACAATTAAAAACATAATTTCTATAAAAAATACTTGTTAATATTTTTTTGTCCTGTATTACAGTATTATCTTATTTTGCACATTTTATAAACTAAACTTTTAAAGAAAACTTTGAAATTTTTTTCTTTCTTGTTCTTTTATGCAGAGAATATTCTGAAAAAGCAGCAAGCATTTTAGTCAAGTCTAAATAAACACTTTTAATTGCGAAAGAATTAAAAAGTGCAGAGCTGTAAAAATTCAAATTAACACTGAAAGCAACTAACAAAAACATGCAAGTTAAATGGTAAGACAGACTATGGAAACTAACATAAAGGTACAGGTTAAAAAGGAAGGATACATTCTGTTTAGGGGAAATGAAAAGATCACTGGATTAGTAAAGTAAGGAGATTGTCTATTCCACTTCAGAAAAACAGTATTAATTTTCTTTTTTAATGTAGAAAATAAGAAAATCACTTCATTAATCCCCTTCTTTTTTTAATAATAAATTAAATTTAATAACAATTTTGTTGATTTTCTTCTTTTACAAGGAGTAAATTAATTTTATGAAAGTTTATCAGGATATGGAAGAATTACTTTAGGATAAGGAAACAATTATTAGCAATAGGTAAAATATAAAAAATTTCTGTTGGTATCTGAATGAAATTTTATGTTATATATAGATCTGTTATTATAAAATGCTGTTGAATTTTCAAAGTAATGAAGGAATGAATAACTTAGCTTCAGTGCTTTAAAGATTATTTCTTCAGCCTCTGTCAGTGTAGTTTTATATGGAACTAGAGATGCTGTGTCAAGAAAAGTTTTTGTCATTAGCTGTAAATAATAGAAATAAATGTTATTGATAAAATAAAGAAGATTCAATATTCTGTAGCCAGTTTTGATGTGATAACAGCAGGCTGTCACATAGCTCATGTAACTGCTTCTGATTTTAATGTAACTAGTGTAAACTGTTAATTCCATTTAAATCCTTCTTATAAAAAATATGATGTGTGCACCACATGACTTCCTTGTATGGAATATTAAGTTAGAGTGAAAATCATTTAACATGAAAGTGGGGGATTGAAATAATTTTTCTTGCTAAAAGAATTTCATGTTAAAGAATATTAATATATATATATATTCAATAACATTAAGTTTATTAGAGTACATTTTATTTACATAGATATGTATATATGCATGTATTTAATAAAAATCAATAAAACAAAACATCTGTAAGAGCTTAATGAAATTTAATACAAAATTTTCAAGTTTTTTTTTTTTTAAATTTATATCTAAGCTAGTGATATAGCTATGGAATACTGAACTAAAATACACAGAAAACATAAGTTTAAACTAATTTTTAAGATTAAATATACATTAAATGTTGTTAATTTTTTTCGCAATAATTTAAAAATATATGTAAATAGTAACACACTAACAATAAACATCGATAAATTTCTTTGTTTATGAAGAATTCTTTTTGTGTTAAAGCAATAAATATTTGCAAAATAATGCTTTTGATGTTAGTCACAAAATAATTTCCATTATGGGAAAATTAAATAAAATTATGCAAGTACATTTTGAGAATATATGCTAGAAAGGCCTGTTCATCTATTAGATTAAAAAATGCCAATAAGAGATTTCGTAATACATTAAAGTAAAACAAATTTCGCTACTTATTTATTATCAGATTTTTTGTAAGCTTTTGCAATGACTGTTATAAAAGCATTAATATGGTGCATCAATTACTCATAAAATAATGAAAATATTTTGAACTGTTGTCTTTATACTTTTGTATGCAAATACCAGTTTAAATATATTCATGCATATATTCTTATATATTAAAAGTATATGTTCTGATACTAATTTATTTTTAGGCAGAATTTCATGCTCTTTCTTTAGCATTGTGCGCAGCTGGTGTTTTCCATATTTTGTTCATTTCCAGAAGGGGAAACCTTTTCGTGTTAAGCGATTTTCGTTTCGTATTAAGAGTAAAAAAAAAATGTATGAAAATACATAGTAGTTTGTCAGGACCGTTGTATTATTTCGTGTTAACCGATATTTCGTCTTAAGCATTTTCGCGTTAAAGATATTTCACTGTATATGCATTTCATTTAAACTTATTGGATTGAATTAAATCTACTTCGTCAATAGCGCATGAACCACAATAGAATAAATGCACTCTTTAAAATTCACTATATTTGCTTACCATAGCAACACTCTGGTGCTAGATTCATTTAACAGCATTACATCTCATTCATTTTATAATTGAAAATGGACAAAATTATATCATCTGAAGAATTATCTAATCGTTCCCATATGCTCTATTCAAATACTATAATAAATCTAAAATGATGTCTGAAAGAAATTAACCCCCTCCCCCCCCCAAAAAAGAGAGACAGTTTTTCACACACGATTCAGTATTTCTCATTCAATTAATTCAGTTCTCACTTCGCAACAAGGCAAAAATACATAAAAACTCAAAATATTTATATTAAAAATTATGAAGTAAACCTTAACACTCATTTCCTCGAATAAATTCCAGAATGGATAAGCATGATTTAATTCACAATAATAAAAGTAGGCATTACCTTTGTTCTTGCAAAGCTTAGTTTCTCTAGATTGGCAACAAATCCAATATTCTGCTAAGTTTTAAATATAAACAAATAGGGCTGCTGTGGTAAAAATAATTAGGCTTAACCACACTTAAACAACTTTTAAATTCTTGATAATTCTTAAAATTTTGCATGCAGATTTACTAAAGGCATAAAAACCTTAACCGGAAGATAAGAACAACATAATTCAATCATTTTTCAAGCAAAAATTGCGCAATTTTCTAATATATAAGAATAAAAAAACTGAGCTCACTGAGCTGAGTAACAGAGTGGGTATATATGTATATATTTATATACTTTTGGTGTGGCCTATTGCAACTTAAAAGGGAGGTGAACATCTCCATGTATTAGCAGTCCTATATACAAAATTTCAATGTTCTGAAGTACTCATTTTTGAGTTATGCGAGATACATACATACGCACAGACATCATGAAAAAATCTCTTCTGAATCCATTTTAAATCAGTTTTATAATTCGTTTCAGGAAATAGAGTCGATTATTTTGTGCTTACGTACAGATGTAACTCAAAAACATGGTTAAATTGCATTTGATTTGAAAATGGATATTTTCGTTGAAATATGGTACCTGGAATTTTTTTTGACTACAATACTGTTACGTGCGGACGGTTTGGTAATAGAGTGGATGCACAAGTCCGATAAAAAGTTAATAAAATGTATTCTAATTGCAAGAACTATAATAAAAACGCTGGATTAGTCCTCAAAGATATTCGTACAGTATAACAATGTAGACAGTAGCTATATTTTGAACTACTAAAACGTTAAATAGAATGCAACCCAAAGTGCAGAGAAAGCTAATCCGATGACGGAAAATTACCACAGCTAAGTAAGCAACAACTAATAAAGAACTATTGGGCTGAGATGTTTCTTTCCGGCTTTTAAGCTTTTTAAATCACCCACATGAGAGAGTTTTAGCAATTTCTGGAAAGCAAAAAGGGTAGAATTACGGTTACGGCTAGTCAATTACATTTATTCAAATTAAATATCAATTACAAAGATAAACTTTTATTCAATGTTAAATGCATGTGCTTTTTTATTTTTACTTTTGAAGCGTTGCTTTCTCTTAAAGTGTCACGCGCTGCATTGCACAGGGAAATAAAACAATTTTAATTATAATTCTATTAAAAATATCTAACAAAATGCAAAATTCATAATACTGCCTCCTTTCCGAGGACTGCACGTTCCGGGCAGTACAATCCTTGAGCAAAAAGCCATAATTACAACTAAAGCATCAATTCTATAATACACAATGCATTACAATAACAAACAACATAAACAATAATTGCAATAAGTAACTTAAAATGAATCAAATACTATCAAATCAAATACAAATTTAGAAACGAAAAGGACCATGGACTTATACTATTTAAATTATGTACACTACATACTACGGCCATAGTAAGGAGCTAACCTGTGGTACTGAACGACTTCAGGCTTAGAGTTCGATGACTAACGGATCTGAACCACGACGTTGTTCAGCCTGTTTAGGACTGAGTGCGGACCATCCCAAGGTGACTACAAATCAAATACTAAATACAAATCAAATAATAAATACTCTCAAATACAAAAAGGACCATGGTCTTTGCGGCGGACCGATCTCGAGAACAACTCCACGATCGCAAATTTGAAAGAGTTAGAATTCTTGAACCTAGCGCAACGGAGCTCTTTTGGGCTAGCGGTAAAGGATTCGACTCCCAATAAATTAACCCACGATCGAGTCCCGCTCATGCGACGCAGCACTTCCCACTGGCGATTATAGATGGTGACACGAGCAAGCAACTAACCAGGCTTCACTGAACCACGTGATCGCCACAGTCTTATACTATTTACAATTATATACACTACGTACTATGGCTATAGTAAGGAGCTAATCTGTCGTAATGAACGACTTTAGGCTTAGAGTTCGATGATTTATGGATCCGAACCACGACATAGTCATACACAGTTCGAAACAGGCTAATTCGGACTGTGTATGACCATCCCAAGGTGACTGCAGTTTCGGACAGAGTCTTTCCGTTGAGTTGGAGTCCACAACCACACCTTGTCTCCTTCGTTATATCGATGCAGGGTAGTTGTCATGTCCTATGGGATCTTCATCTTCTCCGTAACCAAGTTGACTCGCTGTCGAGCAAAATTGTGCATCACTTCAAACCGGGCCTGGAGATCTTGTGAACGTATTCCTCAAGCGATGAAGTCGCAACCGGAAGGCGGGTTTAAAGAATCAAAAAGTTCGAAGTGCATAAAATTAAAGATAAAACATTTATTTACAACTAACAAAGAAGTTTAAATACGAAAAGCAAGTTACATAATGGCTAGCGGCAATCTTCCATTACTAAATCTAAAAACGGAACTGCAACTTTTTTCAAACAAAGATTCGATTGCCAGATTCCTACAGTTTAATAAGTAAAGGCTCGGAAATAGCATTTCTAACATCCTCCCACCTTTGTAAAGTGAGAGCTTTACAAACATTAACAAATTAAATATCCAAAAAGTTTAAATGTTCTTAAAGATCAAGTCTTTCTTTCGGTCGAATCACTCTCCCAGAGCGTGTTTGTATAGGATGTTTCTCCAATTCAACCCCGGAAAACTTTCTCTTTTCGAAATCTTGAGACCGCTGAATTAAAGGTTCCCTTTCTTCAATAGATTCTTCAGTCTTACAATGAATTTCTAAGGGATAGAGTCTCTGTATAGGTCTTAATAGATACCCATTAGCTGTTTTTACTCTTATAAGTCGATTAACACCATCTCGTCCTGGAAATACTTCAACAACTTTTGCTAATGGCCAATCCAGTCGCCTTTTGTTGTCGTTACCAATTATAACAATATCTCCTACTTTAACTGTGTCAGCGTCTCTGGCTTTAGATGACTTAAGCAGACCAAGATATTCCCGTTTAAATCGCACTCTCAGTTTCTCTCTAATACTTTGGAGATAATTAAATCTCTTCACCAAGGTAACTGCTTCGATGTGATCTAGATCAGCTACCTCATTGCCTGGAAGACTTTGTAAAAACATGGACGGTTTCAAAACACTCAGTTCATCAACTTCCTCCGATAAGTAAGTCAGTGGACGGTTATTCATGATAGATTCACATTCACATAGCAGAGTGTTCAGCTCCTCATAATTTAATGATGCTCGACCGAGATTTTTCTTTAAAAGATCCTTTAATATTCTTATCAAGCGCTCCCAGAACCCTCCCCACCAAGGAGCAGTGGGAGGACTGAACTTCCACTTAATATCTTGTAAACTACATTCTGATTGAATCTCATTCCAATCTAACTGTTTGAAAGCTGAATTTACACCAGTGAAAGCAGTACCATTATCGGAATATATGACTGATATTCTTCCTCTTCGAGCTATAAATCGTCTTAGGGCTTGTATAAAGGCAATGCTACTTACAGATTGGATAAGTTCCAGGTGAACAGCTCTGTATACCGCACAGGTAAATATAACAATCCAGCATTTCTGTTGCCGACGAGTAAAAAGTGGTCCAGCTAAGTCGACGCCAGTTATTTGGAAAGTAGAAGTCATCTGTGTTCGATCTTTTGGAAGAGGTGGGATAGGAACTTGGAGAGCTTTAGAATGGTTTCTTTTACAAACAATGCATTTTCGTACAATTGAACCTACAGTTTTCCTTCCCCTTAAAATCCAAACCTTCTCTCGAAGAATGGTAAGAAGTGAAAGAGTTCCAGCATGTTTATGAAACAAATGCTTGTGTTCTATCATCCGTTCTACTAAAGGATGTTTAGACGGAAGAACGACTGGATATGTATATTCTGTGGTATTATTTTCATCTATTATTCTTGACTTCATGCGAAGAATTCCTTGATCATCTTTATAGACTTGAAGAGTCTTCAAACTATTCTCATTGTCTTCTTCCAAAAAACTTTCAGATTGGATACACCGGAAAACTACTTTCTCAGCAGTAGAAAATTCTTCCGCAGTAATATAAGGAAGTCTTGAAATACCTGGAGTTTTCCCTTTCAAACGAAGAATCCATGCAATTATTCTTACAATTTTAGGATAACTTGAAAATCTGTTAGCCAAATATGTCGTTATCATTTCTGTTTCACTGTTTTTTGCACAAAGATTAGTTTTTCGTTTTTCCTTTTCTACTTCTTTTGATTCGGGAACAGAAATATTACAAGGCCAATTCTGAGGAGCACCATACAACCATTCTGGACCCTCCCACCATCGGGACTTTAAGAGTTGTTGGGGAAGACAACCTCTTGATAACAAATCTGCAGGATTCCTGTTTCCTGGTACATGATTCCACTGCTGTAGTTTACTAAGCCTTTTAATTTCTTTTACTCGATTTTCAATAAAGACAGACCATGGACCCTCATTTGTTATCCAGGCTAAGGCAACGGTTGAATCTGTCCAGAAGTACACCTTGAGATCCTCTTCTTTCAGCTCATTCCTGATGAAGGAATACAGACGAGCTCCAATTAGAGTTGCCATAAGTTCAAGACGTGGAAGTGTTAATGGTTTAGATGGAGCAACTCTAGACTTTGCCATAAGAAGTCTAACGTAAACATTTCCTTCAAATTCCGTCCTTAGGAATACACAACAGGAAAAAGCAACCTGACTAGCATCACAGAATACATGTAATGAACTAGAAGTGTTGATGATTACATGGCGAGGTATCTTACATTCCTCTAAGCAACTCAGTTGTTGCCTGAATTTTTGAAATTCATTGCATATGTCAGTTGGTAAAATGTCATCCCATCCTAATTTTAGAGACCATGTTTTTTGAAGTAATAATTTCGGAATTAAGGTTGTAGGAGCAGTAAAACCAATAGGATCAAACAATTTTTGAGTTGAGGATAAAAGTGATCTTTTTGTCAAAGAATTTCCTAAGCAGTTTATCATAGGCACATTACACCCTAATTCATCTGTTGAACAGTACCATTTAAGTCCTAAAACATTTTCTACAGTTTCATGTGACGTATTGCTCACCCATCCTCTAAGATTGAACCCAGCCGAAGACATCAACTCAGTTGCCTGTGAGATAAATGCCTCTCGTTCGTTTATATCTTGCACACCCGTTAAACAGTTATCTACATAAAAGGATCCGAGAAGTCTTTCAGCTGTCTTTGCAAAATCAGGGGGAGCATTCTTTAGCAAATGATTTATGCACGCAACCAATAAGAAAGGGCTAGATGATACTCCAAAAACAACTCTACAATGACGAAAAATGGCTATTTGATCATTATTCCACCATAAAAATCTTAATGCATCACGATCAGCTTCATCAATTTCAATCTGCAAAAAGGCTTTTTCAATGTCAGCAGACAACCCAATGCGATATTGTCTGAAATTAAATAGAATGAGCGGTATTTCTTCTATTAAATTAGGACCCTTTTCTAAAAATTCATTTATAGAATGTCCATTTTTGTCTGTGGCTGATGCATCAAACACCGGTCTTACAGGCGTTGTGCTATTTTCCTTTAGGACAGCTCGATGAGGTAAATAAAATGCTTCTAAAGCTTGATCTCCATCTTGAACTGGCTCAATTATACCTCTTCTGTGCCAATCTTGCATAACTAAATCATAGTCTTCATATTTACCCAGCTGATTCAGTTTTCGGGTTGTAATATGCAGTCTTCTCTTTGCTGCTTCTATATTATTTTCTAGGGGTGGGTAGCCTTTGATCCAGGGTAATTTTACAATATATCGTCCTGTATCGCCTCTTTTTACAGTTTGCTCAAAGAATTTACAAACTTCGTCATGTCTTTCACCTTTTGGTACTTGTACTCCCGATTCTTTGATTCCCAAACTTTCCAACTCCCAGAACTTTGAAATATCTTGAGAGGAAAATAATGCAACTAAAATATTTGAAGAGATGTTTCTATCACTTCTTGACGTGCCAATCAGTGACCACCCAAATTTAGTTTTTATGGCCACTAAATTTTCGTTGATGTTATAAATATCAGATGTAATAATTTGAGACCAAACATTAGCTCCAAATAATACCTGAATGTCAGCAGAATCATCATCCTTGCTTGAAAAATCTGTTAAAATGATTCCCTTTTCTTTCAGACTTGTACAAAGAGCCATATCACTAATTTTTGGAACATAACTACAGATAAGATCTTGATCAAGTACATCCACTTCACATTGAAAATCAGAGTCCAAACTTGTCAGTAACAGCTTATAAAGACAATGAGATGTAAGTGCACTCTTGTTACCCCCAAATAATTCTTGTTGAGTATATACTGCACCTATAGGTTTCAACTCTAATTCTCTTGCACACTTCTTGGTAATGTAACTTCTTTGTGAGCCGGAATCACACAATACTCTAACTTTCTTTGTAACATTTTCACCAACTACATTAACAAGTAAAGTCTGTAAATAAGTAGTCTCTTTCTGAGACTTCGTTAACATATTACAGGTATTTTCTTTCGGAATATTTTCATCTTTATTCAATATCTGGCATAATATTGGATAATGTTTTCCTTTGCATGCAGCACACTTCACAAAAACTTTACATTTAGAACTAACATGTCCTTGTTTCAGACAGCGAAAACATGCACCTTTTTTCTTGATAACCAGTTCCCTTTCTTTCAGAGAGGAATCGATAATAGCTGCACAGTCCTGAGAAGAATGTGTAGATTTATTACAAAAAATGCACAGTACATTCTTATTTACATTATTATTGTGTGAAGAAACTAATGCTGCAGCACTTGGTATAGTATTCGACATTTTAGTTTTACACATAACCTGTGAGCTAGATTTATGCTCATTGGATTCAAAGGTAATATTTCTTAGTTTTACTCTTTCCTCTCCTTCTACTTCTATTTTTAAAAAATCCAATAACTCACATAAACAATCATCAGGATTTTTGGTAGAAGCCTTTTTAGTTACACGGTATCTTTCCCAGATCTTAAAAATGTTTTCTGGAATCGCTGACTCAACCAGTGGAAAAAGCATTGCTGCATACTTTTCTTTAGTCACCCCTAATGATTCTAGAGCACGCAGCTGTGATTCTAGTTTATCATAAAGTTGAGAAATTTGAATATTTTTCCCTTTTAATAGAACTAGAGACAATAACTCACGTACATAAAATTCTATTAAAAATTCTTCCTTCCCATATCTGGATTTTAAGAGTTCTATAGCTTTCTCATAATTTTCGTTTGAAGGTGGAAAACCTTCAATTAATTTATAAGCTGATGACCCAGGTTTCATGCTAAGTCTCAAATATTCAAATTTATCTTCATTGGATAAAGAATTATCATTATGAATTTTTGAAAACTGGCCCCAGTAACCAATCCAGTTTCTTAAATCTCCGTCAAATTTTGTCAGTTCTATCTTAGGTAATTTTATCTGAGTTTTGAATCCAGTCTGAGATTCATTTTCAAAATTTGAACATACGGGTTCAGGAAAAATTGTTTCTTTAATCTTAAGAAATCTTAATTCGTACTCACCGCATTTCGCCATTTCTTCTTCCACCTTAGCTTCTGTTACATTTTTATCTTTCAGAAGTTCTTCTAAGTGAGTGGAATTTAGAACATTAATCCTTTCATATTTTAATTTTAATGCTTCAAATCTTGCTTTAAGTTCAGTTTTATCACCTCTTTTGGAAATAAGTTCTTCTAAATTATTTGCGTCAACTGTAAATAATCGCCGAAGAACTTTTCGTTCAGTTGTATCCATTTTTTATCTTCGTTCCAAACAATCCTGTCGCGGACGCCAAAAGATTTAAAGAATCAAAAAGTTCGAAGTGCATAAAATTAAAGATAAAACATTTATTTACAACTAACAAAGAAGTTTAAATACGAAAAGCAAGTTACATAATGGCTAGCGGCAATCTTCCATTACTAAATCTAAAAACGGAACTGCAACTTTTTTCAAACAAAGATTCGATTGCCAGATTCCTACAGTTTAATAAGTAAAGGCTCGGAAATAGCATTTCTAACAGCGGGCAAACAAAAGATCACAGGGCAGATGAAGAACATGACCAATGAGCAGCATCTGGGATGGAGAATAGCTGGTAGTCTCTTTGCTGGTAGTCATGTTTCTCTTTGACCCTAGTATGATTTCAGCAGCTTTCTGAGCAGGGTCTTTCAGACAAGGCGTCGACGTTTCCAGGTGAAGATCCCTTCTGATGATGGATAATTATGTCCTCTGAAGCTGAAAGCAGTTTGTTGTTTTGAAGTCCAAGGAAAAATGTTATTTCCTTAAAAAGTCCAATCCTAGTATGCAAGGATCTGTAATATCCGCCATGTATGCCGTGTGATGGTAGACGGTACTTTCAAGCGTGATGTTCATGATGTAACTTTCCCTGGATGTCGATTTTATCACCGGACACAGTCTGGAGGTAACTTAGAGCGGCATTCAGATAAGATTACTTTTCAGTTGTTGAGCCAAATCTTTTCGGATGATTGTAACATTGGCTCCTGTATCGATCGTCATATTGCAGGGAACTCTATTGATGTGTCCCATGATGAAAAGTTTGTTACTGTTGCCACTCACTGCAGAAATCTAAAGCGCTTTAAACTGGAGCTTTTCATTATCTGGCAACCTCCGCTCCGCGAGATGGCCACGAATTAGTTTTCGTCCTCCTTGACAGGCGCGGTTTTAACATTAGTGCCGTAGGATGTTTCTGCAGTTCCGGCGTATGTGGCCTTCAGCGCCACAGCTCCAACACTTTAGGGTCGTTTTCTTTTCTCTAATATCCCATCTCAAGGCATTCAGTTGTCTGATTAAATCGTCTAGACGAGCAGCCGTTTGATCCTCAGGCTTTTGGACTTGAGAAGCTCTGATTGGGTGGCGGTTTCTATGAGTTGCTTACTAGGCTGCCTCGAATTTCATGGCGTACACTAGAGCGCTTTTTAAATCCTTGACATCCGCCAATCGTAGAGCTTTATGTATTTCAGGATTCTGGATGTCGTCAATGAAGTATTGCAGGGACGGATTTCCCTTGTTTCTGTCGGGCACTCTGAAAAAACGAGATGGGACAGCCTTTCAACAACTGTGGTGAGCTCCTGGAGTGTTTCATGGGCTACTGTTGATGGGGTTTTAATTTGAGCGTACTGTAGTCTTTTAAATATTTCTCGCCAAAGCAACAGCTCCGACGCGCCGGATAAAGCTTCGAAGTCCAGTCTCTGGTTTTCTGGAAGACTTTAAAGAATATGCGCAGCGTCTGCTCTCAGAGAAGCAGCAAGATGACAGGCCTTAGCTTGGGAATCCCATTCATTTACTTCTGCCACTATAGAAAATTGTGTTATACATTTGCAAAGAGGTCTTTCCATTATATGTAGATAGTTTCAGAGAGAGACGAGCAGGCATATGTAAAAATTTAAAGCCATTAGAATTGCTCCCAGATGCTTTCTTTAAAGTATCAACTTCTTTCGCAATTGCACAAACCCTGTCATCAATTTGTTGTTCGATTTGCTGTTGGACGGCAGAACTCTACTATTCGTTCTGTGACAGAAGAGACTCTGCAATCGATTTGTTGTTCCACGGCCGAAATTCTCTTTTCTATTTGTTCTTTGACAGAAGAAACCTTTTCTTCAATTTATCCAACTTTATTTTCAACCGCGTCTATTCTGCTTTCCATAGCGTCAAATTTGTTTTCTATTATGCACGTAATTTCTCATTTCATTACTTCTTGACCTGCTTCAATCTTTTCTTGGAATGCAGTAAATGCAGATCAACTGCCTTAATTGTTCTTCCATTGCTCTTGTTATTGACATTCAAATCCCACATCTGACACCAAAAAGTGTTACGTGCATACAGATTCTTAATAGATTGAGCTCACAAATCTGATAAAAAGTTAATAAAATTTATTCTAATCACAAGAAATATAACAAAAACGCTAGATTATTCCTCAAAGATATTCGTGCGATATCACGAATATAAACAGTAACTATATTTTAAACTGTAAATAGAATTAAATAGAATGCAATACAAAGCGCAGAGAAAGCTAATCCCATAAACAAAAATTAGCCCAGTTAAAACAACAACTAATAAACAATTACTGAGCTGAGATATTTCTTTGCGTCTTTTATAGCTTTTTAAATCAGCCGCATGAGAGAGTTCTAGTAATTTCTGTAAAGCAAAAAGTGTAGAATTACGGGTGCGTCTAGTCAATTACATTTATTCAAATTAAGTATCAATTGCAAGGATAAACTTTTATTCAATGTTAAATGCAGGTGCTCTTGTATTTTCACTTTTCCGGGGTAGCTTTCTCTTAAAATATGTCACGCTCTCCATTGCACGGGGAAATAAAACAATTTTAATTATAATTCTATTAAAAATATCTAACTAAATGCAAAATTCGTAACAATACTTCTTTTACTTCGTACAAGGAAGTAAAAAGGTAATCAATTAATTTACTTTTTTCTGTATTGATTCATGTTAATTTTGCAGTGATATTCTCAAAAGTTTCTTGCCTCATCTAAACACATGTATTTTACCGTATTCATTCTTTGCTTTAAATATATTTTTGGAGGAGTCACATGATAATTTAGAATAAGTTGTCATCCTGACCTATTTTGAATGTTTAAATTATATTTTGCAAGTTTAAGAATCCACACTTGGGGGAACAGTTATCATAGCAGTGAATTGCTAGGTTTGACAACAGGGTTATTTTGTTCTGGTGTGTTGTTTGCATCTCATACAAATACACAGTTTCAGTGCAGTTAAAATACTATGTTAGCTTATGAGGTGAATCTTCGGATTATGGTAACTTGGCGAAAATTTGGCGACCAACCTTGCTACAGCAACCTACGAGTTTTTTTTGGACGCCATTTTGTTTTCACGATGTTTTTTTTTTACTCAACATTTTTTACAACAATCTGCTAGCCGAATTACGCTTATGCTAGAATTTTTATGGAATAAAAGTGCTTAATCATGACGAAGATTAGGTGCGAAACTGTTTCTAAGTGCTTATTAGCTAAAATCACGATCGGAATTTTCCGGAAAGTAGTGGAAATAACGTGCACGGACATTTGTTCTTACAGGGCAAATTTATTTATGAAACATGTAAATAATTTTTCTCATAAATTAGAAAAATGTGCACAAAAATGCAGGAAAATTTTGTGAATCTTTGAAGTAGGTAAAAAGGACGTATATGAAATTACCTGATCGTTAAAAAGTATGTATACTATGCAAGCTTTTATATGTTCAGCTTGCATATACCCTTTCCAAGGATGAACATTTGCACGTATAAAATAAATAAAATATGCAAGAAATTGCATTACTTTTCTTTTCCCTCTAAATTATCCATTATAAAAGTCACCTGCGACTTTATAAGGCAAACGTTAAAAATAATCTTAGCCTTAAAAATTAAAAATGGTATCGCCTTACCAAAATGTCGCCAAAAGTCGCCAAACTAGTTGTTACCATATTCCAAAGATTAGCCGCTTATGATTTAAGATAATTTGCTTTCTTACTTTCTGTAATAAAGTAAATGTCACTTTACGAATGTTTTTGAAAATAAAGATTAAAATAAGTATATGTACAAATTTAGCTAATAAATCTTGTTTAAATATGGGTCTTCGTGACAGATCCAAAAACCTACACCGCTCAGAGGGTTAATTTAACATGCTGTCATATTTGGCATCCTTAAATTTATCTATAACCTATCTCATATTAGGGAACTGCAGTAAATAATAGTAAATTTTCATGCAATTTTTTGTTGATTAAATAAAGGTTTCCTAATCATAAAGTCTTAAGTAACTTTTTTTATTTATTTATTTTAATGTTTGTGTGCACAAGAGGAGGTGCTTGCTTGCTTGCCAGTACAGAAGGGCCAGGAAAGGGAAATGATAGTCAGCATTAAGTAATCCGATAACAATGTTTGAGCTTCAGTTAAATCCATATTTTATATATTATTTTATATATGTAGCACTATGTATGTTAGCATACAGATTAGCAAAGTAGTTAGGAGTATTTGACTTGTCACGAGTGAAAATGCAAAAGGGGTCTTCAGCAGTGTGATAACGATTTTAAACTTTAGAATCGTTGAGGACAGCTTATTTAGATGCTATTTAAGTCACTCAAGAACGGAATAAAAAGCACTGAGGAGGAACAGAAATTTAAAGCGTTTTATAAAGTCAAAACCTAAGAACTATTACTTGTATCACTGTTTATGTTGCACAGACCTATTATTTAATTACTGAATAATATATTATCAATTTTGTTGCGTGTCATGGCGCATTAACTGTCAGCCAAAACAGTATACAAAATGGAAGAAAGAAATGTGCTGTTTCTGTTCCTATCTCTATGAATGCAACTATTAACAAACTTAAGTACACATCAGTCAGTGGTCAGGAGAAAAGAAGGGCAGTTAGTATGTGCAATTGGTAGTTTCTGTAAATAAATTTAGATTGGTTTTGAATCCTTAAACATGCATACACGTCCTCAAATCTCAAAAATGGTGACTCATTGTTTATTAAAAAATTAAACTTTATAAAATACTTAAGTATTTCTGGAGAATAATTGAACATTATTTCTTGAACGGACGTGGACCTCGTTATTGTCCTATTGCTTAGCCTTGCTCTGTTCCTGCAACAGAAATAATTTAAAGGGTCATCCAGAACATTTGTTTCAGAAAGTTTTCGGAGAACTTTATTCAAACACTTTCTTAATCCCTCTCATCAAGGTATAGCGGCAACATCTCAATCAATTTCTACCCGACCTAACAGCATGAGAAAAGCAAACGGTGGTAGACTGTTGCGAAGATTGTTAGCTATCAAAAGTGCTTAGGCACTTTCACATCAGATGATGATTTTGTTAAACATCCGCATTGTTCTCACAGGTCATCACATGAAAGGACGTATTATTTAACAAACTGAATAGTTTCATACATTAGTCTGAGGAAGTGCCAAAACCTGACATCTCTGTCAAAACATTTTCTTGTACTCCATTTAGTGCTTGGATTTCTTGTTTTTGTTTTTAATGCATAACGCTGGCCAAGGCAGATAATTTCAATTTTCGCTGGTGTGAGAATTAACTTAAATACTAGCAGAATGTCAGCTTTTCATTTCCAAGAAAATAGCCTAGTTGAAAGTTTTACCTGAAAATTCTGAAATATGCCTTAAAAGATCATGACAATCTTAAATGGACCAAGAGAGTTGTAGCATGTTGTTTAGTTTTGGTGTTTTTGAGAATAATTGCATAGTGTGAAACATGGTTGCCTAGCGAAGGAGCATACTTGATATAAGTGAAGCAAAAGGATTTTAATGGTTCTTTCCTTGAGTTTAACAAAATATATGAACAGGGAATGTCAAACTGTTACATGTGAGAAGAAAACATAAGATGGATAACTGGTGAAATTTTGACTGGTATAAACTGCTGCTATACTTCGGGCCTACTTTGATATCACATCAGTTACTCAAGTACGAGACTACGAAATGTTTCGTTGCTTTATAGTTTAATGGTGCTCGGACACTCTGCTAAACTCCTGATCCGGTTCTTTTCTTCAACAGCTACATTCCAATATCAGGATTCCGTTCATAACATCGTCGATTTATGCTGTCGATTATTATATCGAGAAAATCACGGCTACTGGCCATGTCGATAGCCACGGTGATACACCCTCCGGATAGCCACATCGGAACGACACAGTCTTTTTTTTTTCCACTTAACTTCTATCGCGGGATTATCCTCTTCAGCGCTGCGCAGCCGCAAGGGGGAATATGAAATTCCCAACACTCACTTACAGATCTGAAAAGGGAATAAAACATAAAAAAGCATTATTTAGTTATTATTTAAACCTCAAGACCTAATAGATTCCTACATTTTCTATGTTTGTCCCTGCCAAGATTCTTCATTAAATTATCAGCGGACATTTCTGCTATAGGCACATATTTAATATCAATTTCCTTTTTCATACAACTCTGTAATGTAAAGAGTATCAATGTTTTTGCTGGAGCGTGTTGAACTGGATTTTTCACCAAATGCTGGGCACTTTGGTTATCGTTATACAGCATACTTGGTTGTACTACCTTCTCTGAAAACTCTAGCTGTATCAGTAACAAATGCCAAGTACATTGCTTCTTTTAAAGCTTCAGTTAACGCTATATAATCTGCTTCAGTGCTGGATAGCACTACCATTTGCTTGCATGATTCCCAAGAAATAGGGCTCCCTGCTAATATGAAACCATAGCCAGCAAAAGATTTCCTGTCGAGAGTATTTTCGGCCCAATCTGTGTTTACATAACATTTGTTTTCCGATAAGTTGTCTTGACGTTGAATGTAGATTTAAGGTATTGCAATACGTCTTTTACTTGACCAGTGAAAATATTTAGGTTACTATTAAACTGACTAAGTCTACTCACAGAATTTGCAATACCAGGTAATGTAGGTACAGCTAAGTAAATTAATGATCCTATTAACGATTGATACTCAAACCGTAAATATTCCTCACAATATTTGTGAGTCCAGTTAGCTTTACGCATGCTGTTTGTCTGCTTTAGGGGTTTCAGACAAAGTATCTTCATGATCATGATACTTAGCTTTGTTCGTACTTGGTTGATCATTTAAATTTTCGGTTTTTTTATTAACCATTTATCCATTTAAAAAAAAGTTCGGAAACTTTTATAAAAAGAATTCTTCTTTTGACGCTCGTGTGTTAGCGGTGCACGCACCGGAGAAGCAATATTTTGAATGACGAAATCGCAGGCAAGCATGTAGGCAACGCGTAAATACGCGTGCGTAGGAAGGGGAAGACCTAGGAACGTTAGTAGCACAACGCTCGGGCGTTAAAGCTGTATGAAAAAGTACAAATTCACATTTTTCCACTATTCCTAGTGCCTAACTGATGTAAAAAAATTTTGTGTGTTTTTATAATTTTTTTTCGCTACTCGGCAAAATTTTTCTACCACCCGGTGAGGGGTCGAGACTCAACTTTGGAAAACGCTGTTCTAATCCATTGTGTTCTTTTCGCTTGCGATCATAGCACCTAAAGTCTTTCGCATTCTTAAATTTCACTTTTCCCTTTGCCGTGTATTTAGTAACTAATGCATCCTGAACGTGGCTGTTTTCCTGCATTTTAAATTAACGACTTTTAGAATCATCTAGTAATTTAACTTTTAGCATGTTTAAGTTGTGCAGTTTATCACGAAATTCTATCATAATTCTAAAATCTTTGAAAACTTCGATTATGCTACATAGTAGCAAAATATTAGTTCAGAATGCATCTGAAATTTCAGATCCTATTTCTGCAAGTTTCACTACAGTTTCGAGGAAAGATCCTGCATTTTTTCGTTCGCGTCCATCTTTTTCTAGATAAGTTGCTTCATAAGGCTTGCTTTAAAAATACGGCTTTTCGGTTGATGAATTCCGTGCAGTTTCATCCATGCTTCATACAAAATTTGAGATTTTTAACGTATACTATCTTAGATGATTTCACGCTCATAGCAATAAACGCTAAAGCATTTGGATCTTTTAAGATCTGTTTCTCATGTTCGGCTTTTTTAATTTCGAAAGATTTTGGCTTGCGTAATTACCCGCTCGGGATTTCCGAAAGTTTTGACTCAATTAAAACCATTTTCACTTGAAAATGACATATCTAAGAGTTAGGGTTTTCCACTTTTTCAGTTTGAATTTTCGGGTTCATGAATGTTATTAAATAAAGACAAGGAAATAAAGTAATTTTCTTACCTTGTCCCCCCCCAAAAAAATGTATACACTTGATGTGAGCGAAACAAAATGATTTTAATGGTGCTTTCCTTGAGCTTAACAAAATAGTTGAACAGGAAATGTCAACTTATGATAAACGAGAAAAAACATATGGATAATAGGTTAAAAACTCCATTGGTATAAATTGCTGTCATTTCAGGTCTACTTTGTCATGACATTAGTTTTTCAGGTACTGGATTCGTTGTTTTATAGTTGATGCTGTCCGGGACACTGTGCTAGATTCCTATTCCGGTTCTATTGTCTTCGACAGCTACTTTCCATATCGGGATCTGTACATCAGATCGGCTCCCACGCTGAAGAGATTCATGGTTACTGACTACGTCGTTAACCATGAGGACACATACCCGCCACATCGAAACGACACACAGTCTTCACACATTTCTTACCTTCTTTCGCGGGATACTTATCGTCTTCAGCATTGCAAGGGAGAATGTAAATTTCCCAACACTCTCATTTGCAGAACTGAAAAGAGAATAAATCAGAAAAAAACATTATTTAGTTGTAGCGAGTTATATTTATTTTCACCAATCAGTTAAGCTCTCTTTCCTATAAGCCTCCATTTCCCTAATTGTCAATGTCAGAATATTTAAATTTGATAGGGCGCGTGAAGGAATGCAAATTCTACCATTAGGACTAAAGGTTTAAATACTGAGTTCCAGAAGGAAAAGAAAGGAGTGGGTAAGCACTGTACATTTGTAGCGTGAGCTTCTGTTCCTGCATTTGCGGCTGGTTAAAGTGGCGTAACTGCCACGAGACTTCGACGCGGTTTTAGGTAACAGGATTATCTGAGCCTTGGGGAAAAGTCTACTGTTGTGTTAATATCTTTGAATTTTAATTCTTGTTAAGTGAGTTACCGCCCGAGCGAGGCGTAGTTTGTTAGCATCAAGTCGATGCATAACGAATTTTTAAAGAGTTAAATAAAGGGTTCTTTTAACCCTTCTCCTGGCTGGTTCCTGTACCTACTTCAGCTGTCACTCTAAAAGTTAAGTAACTAGACGTTACATAGTTATTAGTTAAAGTTCAAGACCTATTAGATTCAAACATTTTCGCTAACCGGAAACGCAAATTTTCCACTACAGTGAAACTTGACATAAAAGCTTCCAGCATTGACTTTGTATACATCATTTTATTAATTGTTCCACTTGATTTGTGTGAGGATACATCATATGATAACTTTCAAAATTTAATTTTGTACATTTAGTTTTAGAAAGAATGAGATGAATTAAGAATATTTTCCCACATCCCATTGTACAATACTCTACGATCTTCATGCATCCTCGATTAGAAACCTGAAAGAAATATTTTCCTCCTTTTCCAGCCTCATAAAACATTTATTTTCATTTCCGTTGTCATGTTACTTTTTATTTTCTTCCCGTTCGATATTTTCACTTGCACAAACAACGTAAGACTTGCAAGCCTGCAAATAAACTGAAAAACTCTACCCATAATGATATGAAAGTTTAAGGTATAGCCATATCCTCCTAAACGGCTAGCAACAGAAAGCAATGTGATTGGTTTCTCGACTATTTTCAACCACTTTGTTGCTGAAAGGGGGATGAGATAGACTAGAATAACATGTGGACGTTTATGCACATATATATATACTATAATTACAACAGTTCATAATTACAGTGCACTTATACTGTTTGCGTTGTATAGGCAATGTTCGTAATAATTACAGTCTAGTTATTAATAAATTGCATTATTTTAAAAATAATGTTCTGCTTGTTCAGCAGAAATCATTTAGCGGTTAAAAAACGCTATCGTCGAATTATACGGAATGTCGAGTTTGCGAGACTGCTTGTATTGGCCTTTTGTTTTATCAGTTGTCAAATGAATATCATTTCCTCAGTAACCTTGAAGTTCAAGGGGGAACTTCTTTGGGAAAAACTATCAATTATACCATTTGAAAGTGTCAGATGTCTTTTTTAAGTTAATGAGAAAATGAAAGAAAATTGTTTCAGTCTCAAAATCTTTAATTTAATTTATTACAGTATTCTAAGTATGCAGTCTAACAGAATATTTAAATGATTATAAAAAACTTACGCTGTAGAATATAATAACTCGTTGAATCTTGTACGTGGAACTCAAAACTAATCAAAATATACACTCCTGTTCAAAAAAATAAGCAACAATGGCAAAACATGGAATTAAACAAAAATTGTTTAAAAGATATGTATGAAATTGATCCAAAAGGTTGGTGTAACATTACTAGACTACATAGCAAACAACAAAACAAAGGTATATAAAATACATATGTTACGACCATCTCATCGCGAATGACCATATGAGTCGGAAGAATGTGCAATGGAAACGTCACGCTAATAACGTGTATGGTATCCTCCTACCTGCTATGCATGCTTACTAACGGCTAGGCAAGCTGGCAATAGTGTCGTTGATCGCTTGTTGGGGCAGTAGCGCGCATTCCTGTAGTAATGTATATCGGAGCTTGTGGAGTGTGGCTGGCGGCACACTGCGACCTGCTATCCATTGTCCCAACATGCCTCACACACGCAATCGGATGGCTGCTAGATCAGGTCCACTGATCTAGCAGGCCACGGCAGTTGTGAAATGGCTTCACTCTCCAGATAACTCGGCCCTGCTCAAGCTCTATGCAGGCGAGCTTTAAGTTCCAATCACATTACGTTTCCGCTACGAGGGCCTTGACGTCGAAAGGGACAATTCTCAAAACCGGCACATTTCCAGGAAACCCATGTAGCTAGGTTATCATTTTCACTTACTACAAAGACTTGAACGCCAAACAGTAATCGATTGTGCCTCAGATAGGGATCACGTGATCCTCC
Organism: Stegodyphus mimosarum; assembly: GCA_000611955.2. Lineage (NCBI taxonomy): Eukaryota > Metazoa > Arthropoda > Arachnida > Araneae > Eresidae > Stegodyphus > Stegodyphus mimosarum. The sequence continues at coordinate 239,301 of KK113895.1, forward strand.
AGAAGCAGAACTTCCATCTGACTGGTTGATCTATATGCGGGACAGAGCTGCAACCAAAACATTTCAGCGAGGTTTTAAAAAATCCCGCGTAGCTGGTGCAGGGTTTCTGTAGCTAGGCGTGACTTCGCTTTCAGCGGAGCTCTTTTTTTCTAGGAATCCTTTCGTTTAAACCAGTGCTACCAGAGTCTTGTTTCTCAGAAAAGTCCCGTCTAGCAGGGACCGTCGCTAGATATGATAAGGACCTTATCATCCATAAATATTGCTTCGGTACCCATTGCAGTATAAAAAGACACACAAGAGGGTGTAGAATTTCGCCGCGGTATTGGATGGCTGTGACTGAACCACTTATTGATCTATCAACGGCCTGTTGATGACACTACGATACACATTCAGCTCTTTCGCAACAGCGGATTACCTTGCACCAGCTTTCAACATTCTAACATCCCTCCAACGCACTTCATCGTGCAGACGGTGTCTTTGGCTATATCGGATTGCACGGAACTATCGCTGCTTGCAACTGACGCATAGGTCCAGCATGCCAATTTTTAGGGCGTTGTAGTGTGACTGCGGGATTGCGTTTAACACTAATTTTGGTTGCCTATTTGCATTTGGCAATGCAACCTCTACCTCATATGTAAACTGTATGTTTTAATTCCCCATATTACATCTGTACCTTTTCTGAGCATTTGTTGCTTATTTTTTGAAAACGAGTGTAAGAATGGGTCATATGTGCTGTGGAAGTCTGCACTATCCATGAATTACAGCGCTCCAGTTTGTGTTTACCTTCAGCAAAGTTATTTTCCGCTTATTCCTTCAGCTTCTACATTATGGAAACATATACAAAATTTATTTAATTTTTGCGTTTTGTTTCTGTTTTCATTTATCAGTCAGTCAATCTAAAACCAACTTTATGAACTAACTCAAAACAGTTTAGTGTAATTACTGATTTTCAGAGTTGTAAACGATTTAAGGAATATAAGAACCATTTTTGAAGGTAAACTTTTGTATCTTTTTACTACCTGGAACTTTTCATTAACCAAATAGCCGGACCCTTGTAACTTACTATCTATAACTAGGGCAGGTGTAATACAAATAACAGTGTGAACTTTGACTATGATCAGTTAGAAACAAATGTTAATTATTTTTCGCGAGGCCCAATTTAAGCAGTCTGGCGTCTTAAATACGCCGTGTTTTCAGGGGCCCCTAATGGTACTTTTCATTTTGTGCGAGAGACAAACACAGCCATAGGGAATTTTGGGCCTTTTAAAACATGGGGCTGAGGCAAAACTGGATTAATCATTTAACAAAATCAGCGCATGCTTAGGGCATCAAGGCGAAAAGCACCACAAGAAAAGTTCTTAGAATTTGTGGAAAGGGAGCACCACAAAAAATTCTCATTGCTGGTATTACTTTTAAATGTATAGTATAGCTAAACTAAGACGACCAAAAAAAAAGTATTATACTGGAAATGTATTACGAGGGGGCACTAAAATCTTTTTAATGCTTGGGGCCTCTATAAATCTTAATCCGTCTCTGGGCTCAGACTTGCAGGTCTAAGCAGTAATCAGTCCTTGTTTTTCGATTTTTTAGACATTCTAAAGTACATGGGTACTTCTTATTTATGAAAAATTCGTGTTTAAAACCATTATAGTAAGGGTAATATGCACGGAAAAAGTAGTGGAGTTTAATGGTGTTTATACTGAATTAAACTCACGCTTTTGGGTGTATTATAATAGTTGCGCAATTGTTTTAAACATAGTATATATTATTATTATCAACATCAACATATACGGGGTAAATCTGAAGACTTTTTCATCCAGGTTTCTTGCAAAGAAAATTTTAGATACTAATTATAAAATGGGCATTAAGACAATAGGACTGATTAAATATCAGCTTAAAGTATTTTATGCGACTTAATTGCCATAAAAATAATGAAAATGTGAAAGAAACGTATGGCTGTCAAATAACGATTAAAGCAGATCGTTGGCCAGACTTCCAGGATGATTTAAATATATGACAAATATTTAAAGGCAAGTAGAAGGGGCAGCAATAAGCAGATTTTGCAATGGAATTTGTGCACGCTGAAATGGCGCATTGAGGTCGTCGTTGAAATCCCCGTGTCGATTACTAATAGCATGCATCGATACACAAATGTGACGCTTTCCGATGTACTATATTTATTCTGTGAGACTGCGGACGGTAATACAGCAGCTGCTCAAAAGAGGTACTTGGGATCGTTCTTTGTATCTGCTTTGAGTAGCTGATCCTTTTGAGCTGTAGGCCAATAAATAATATGAATATCGGCTAATTCTGTGCCCGTGCAGCAATGCATCCTGTTCGAAATTCGAAATGACTGTTTACTCCAACAGAACACATTTACCTACCGCTCAACAGCACCTTGTATATCCTCAAAGCGCTATTTCGGCATACACATTCCATTACAAAATCTGTGTTATTTCTGTCCCAGTATTTGCTCCTACATTTTTGCAAGATATTTTTTAATCTCCCTGTATGTATTGTGTGCGTGTGCATGCAAATTAAAAATTTAATTTTACTTTTTAGACCTTTTACTTTCAGTTTGGAAACTTTTCTTTTCAAGTGGAACTATCTTTTATTATAATATTAAGTTCTATTTTATTTCAACAAAAATTTAACATGTATGGGAAACCGCTTAGGTAATTAAAAATTTATATTTGAAACATTGCATTGTAATCCGCTAACCTTTATTCAACGGAAATATAAAAAGAAAAAAAAAAAGAAAAAAAAAACCTTGGTAAAATTTTGAGGTGCGGTAAACTCTTTTCATCCTTTATTTGTTAACATAATTTAAATATTTGCTAATTGCCAATTTTTGTGTAATTAGATGTCTATCACATAAAATTATAGGGCTGCTGAAAACGAAGGATTTAATCTTTCGATTCAGAAATGAACACTAACAAGGTAATAATTAAAGTTTCCAAATATCTTTTCAGTTTGCCAGGAATTACAGCTTCATTTGCAAGTTTCTTTTCGCAAGCTACGCAGAATGGTATTTGACGATTTTCCGTTTCATTTGCTATGAATCCGAATTCGATGTAGTCATCGTTATACTTTCTTTTGTTTATTTGTTTATCTTCCGTTTGTGCAGCACCAGATTTTATAAAATATTTTTTCATTATGACTAAATTAGTAACGTACTTTTAATTAGTTCACAGTAGGGGATCCACATTAAAGAATTTTGAAGACTTACTTATTTCACATATCTTTTGATAAGAAAGAGCCAGTCTGAATCAGCATCAGTTACAATTGGAAAAAATAATATCGAATAAAAACGCCGGAAAATTAAAAGAATTCTTTTTAGAAACTGTAAGGTAATTACAAACATTATTTCGAAGTTACAAAACTCATGCAGCTTTAATTATTTGTCAAAAAACATCGCGGCATATTTGACCCGTGGCACACAGGATGAGAAACATTGTGCCAGATTCATGACTGCTAGAATAAATCGGTACCATTATTAATCTACGATTGCGCATCCGAGCAGGAGCTCGCTTCGCGAATGACGTTCGCCTCAGATGACTCTTCCCAAGCTGGGATCAACAAGTATGTAGCAGACAGCATCTGCCGCCAGACGACACTAAATCCATCTACGCTTTTGTCGTGCTTGGAGACTGTAGAAAGCTGGAAAGGAGGAGTCTGGGTTTTAGGAGCTAAGTACTGTCCCAGCATGCTATTTTGACCTTTGCTTCAGATTGAAACGAGAGGCACTTTTCTTCAGTCACTAGTGTCAATCGGCTGTTCACTGGTTCGTAGGGTCAATGATGATCCGAAGGGTTTTCGTTATCTTAACAATCAAAGTACTAAGGAGATTATACATAAACAACTTTTTCTAGAACACAGAATACAGCTGTTACATTCCGATATATACAGATGTCGTCATGTTGGAACATCTTTCGTGATTGGAAACCATATGGAGGGCCGACATTTGCGTGACGCTTTTTCAGTCTTGACATTCTGAATTAACTACTGTATGTAACAGACTCATATTCAAGCTATACCAGAGAAATCTTATAATTTATAGTGACTCGTTTAGTGCGCTAAACGTTTTACAGACGTTTACCGACACCCGAAATCCAATTGTTGTCGAAGTTGCTAACCTAAAATTAAGCTTAAGGAACAGTGGACATTAGATTCTTTACTGCTGTGCTCCCGAAAATGTAGAAATAAATTATAATTAGCTGGCAGCCAACACAGCAAAAGTCTGCTCTTGAGCTATCCATTCGACCTATCCATTTCAAAGATGTCATTACTGTTAACCAGCAGAAGTTCTCGAAAAAGTGGCAGGGACTCTGGGATGTTCAATTTCATAACAAGTTGAAAAGCGTAAAACATAGAGTAGAAAACTAAGACTTAACTTACTAGGATCAGTTAACTCGCCTTTGTCGACTCACTCAGAATTGTTTACTAAAAGCTATGAACGAACTCCTTTGTTTAAATTGTAATGCTGTTCTGTCTGTGCGACACATTTTAGTAAAGTGCTCTTATTTCAACGGACTTCGTATGAAGTACTTTGTAGAGCCATTAAGTTATATCGATGCAAGAACGGGAAAAACGTGCAGTGTCCTCGCCAGTATTCGAACTTCGGACCTTCCGACAACGCGTCAGTCGTACTATCCAGTTACAATACGAAAACACGCGGAAAGGCAACAGAAAATACTTTATACTATTCCTCCTTTAAGAAGCGACTGGTGATGAAGGAATTTAGTCACCAAATCCTGGCGGTGGCGAATTATCGTCTATGACTTTTTAGTTCAGGTGCACTTTAGAATTTTTCGATCTCGGGAAACTGATGAAATCCACAATGCCTTCACCGAGTTTCGAACTCCGTACCTCCCGATTACGCGACGGACAAGATACACCACGACCTTCAGATACACCACGAAGGCACGTGAAAAGGAAGGAGAAAATACTTCATAACTTAACACTAATATTTAGGTCACGCATGACTTTTTAATCAGACAAGAGTTTAATTTAAAATATTTAAAAGAAACTGGATTTTATTATTTAGTCTGAACGGTTTTAAAGTAATTTGATCTATTTTAAACGTTTTGTCTCGTAATTAGATTTTATCTGGTTTACCTGAATTGATATTATAGATTGTATAACCTGAATGAATCTGTTCAGGACTAATCAGAGTTCATTAGTATGCCATCTTGGTTGTTTTAGAATTTCATTCCGATCCTTTTCTTCATAAAATTAATTAGTTGTCTTCAGTATATTGTTTTAGTTGATTTTAGAATTTTTTCTATTTTTTTAACAACATGGTACTATAGAATCATACGATTGGCTCATCATAACTTTTAAGGTTATGAGACAAAAAAAAAATCCATCAGCCAGCTGAGAAGTGATTTTATAAATGTAGCAAGTTTACATTTCTTAAATGTAAGTATATTGATGGAATAATTTCCCGTTATTTTTAACTTGAGAAATAATTAGATTGAATTGAGATTGAATATAGACTTCTGTTGTTCTAAACATAATTTCTGTAATAAACTAGCTTTGTTTATTTATTACCTAAAACAAAAGTCAACAGAACAAAACCTAGAAGAAAGTTCTAGAATCAAAACCTCTCTAGAGCAACGGATGATTCTTCTCCTCTAGAGGTACATAATGCTAGAGATCAGTAAATCATACAATCTTGACACAATTTGAACTTTTTAAAACTTTGGACTGGGAAGAAGTATCCCTTGATATGGGAATAAATGATACCTTTCTTAAAAACAGTAAAATTTTACACTGATTGAAATATATTTATGTACTGGCAATTAAAGAAATATCATATTTTATAAAGAAGAGACTAATGATTCGGGTAAATATTTCTTAAAAATGCCAATCAGCAACAAAGAATAAAACTATAAAAGGAAATACCAACCCCAGTCTTTCCTGCAGTAAGATATTAACAGCATTTAAATACAGCAAAATAAAACTTAATGTAGTCTAAGGCTTTTGCTACCAATTTAAGTAGATAGTATTTAGGTGCTGCTGAAGATTAAAGCTTATGTATAAAAAAAAGCTTATGAAATTATTATTCTCTAGCGCAGCTAACTGAAGCAGAGTATATGTAAATAGGGTAGTTTACAATAACGCATACAAAAACAGCATTATGAATTTAAATTGAATCAATTGCATTTACAAAAGTACTACTTACCATGAAACATGTTTACCGACATTATTTTCACACTGTGTTTCAATATGTATGCAAATACTTGCAAAATCCAGTATCCTTTCTCAATCAGAAGATTTTTTAACTTTGATTTCCCATGTAGAAAATGTATATAATTTAATTTCGGAAAACTTACACAAAAGTCACCACAAGCGTTAATCTTTATAACTTCATCACGGCTCTAGAATTAAAAAAAAATTAACACCGGTCGGGATTTTCCAGTAATAGGCAACAAATTTCAAGGAAAGGGCTTAATTCTCTGTTGATGTAGCTGTTGTATTTCAGCCAATAACTGCAGCATTGTAATATCAAACAATTATATTAGAGAAAATGCTAAAGTCGAATAGACTGATTGGTTATCATTTCACCCTCTCTCCGTTCTCATAAGTGTAAAGAAACCTGCTACCAAATTCATACGTGGCATGAGATTTAAATAACCTCATCACGTTGGTCAAGATTACTGGTAGTTCTGAGAAGTTAAATATAATTAAATATCGCCTTCTTCAGGCGAAACGGAAAAAACAAGAGATGGGATATTCGAATCTTTGAATCCAGCGAATCTTGAGTAAGTTTCGAGATTCGGATCTTTACGCTTTATTTGTCATTTGAACCGTTCGAATTCTAACTCAAATACATAAAATAAGCGTTTAACTTAAAATTTGGAAAGAAATATATTGACGATCAGTAGACGAGTCCATTAAAAAGGAATACGATTATTGAAATTTCGATTGAGAGATAACAGATTGCCGATATCACCTCGTTTTGGCCAAAGTGCCATACTTATTATTTCAAATTTCTGGAGAAATTTTAGCATTCCATGTTTAATGTTTATATATGCTAATTCTTGAAATAAATCTTCCCCTTCCACATTTGTTTTGATTTTAAAAGATTCTGAAAAATATAAAATATTTGAGCTGGTACTAAGATACTACTTTTTGTCAAACTGTGTAAAGTCATTAATTTTTTTTTATCTGGAGATGTGAAAAACGGACAGCAACCTCTCCGGAATTCTAACTCTGGACCTCTCGACCACGCGTCGAGTATGCTTCCAGTTACACCACGATGTCATGCTGAAAGGGGGGAAAATACCTTGTAAATATATTGAAAAAATAAATTTCAAAACCTAAAAGCAGTGGCGTATCTAGAGTATGGCAGGCAGAGCAGGTGTCAGGGCGCCATTTTGTGCTTGAAACCAAATCAAAAAGAGATAGACATAATTTTAAATGTTTTAAAGGGGGAGTAATTTAAATTCTTGCCACGAACGCCATTTTATGTAGATACATCACTGCTCAAGAGTGATAATTAAATCTAAATGGATAAATTTTGCTTTTATCTTCTGAGTAAATATATTTTTAAAACTTTGTTCTTCAATTTGGTATGTATTAAACGCATATTTCGAATTTTGGTTTAAGTAAAAGCTCTTAATATTAAATTAAAGTTCTTCGCCCCTTTCTTCTGGTTTCTTTTCTGGTATGAAATACTCGAGAAACTTAAAATTCGAAAAATATGAGAATCTCTGAAACTAATGTTTTTAAATCAGAGATTTGCAACAACGGGGAATTTCAATTTCAGAATAAATGAGGTCAGTCTTTTATTTAGCTTTTTTAAGTATTTAATTTTAGTTTATGAAAATAAAAAGTTACTTTGTTCAAGTTTTGGGTATTTATCCACATTTTTCTTCTTTTATTTATAAAACAAATTAAAAAGTAGACAAAAAACGTTGAGAACCGCGGTTTTAAATTGATGTTTTTAGAACAACTGTAGAGTATACTTTTAGTTTCACTAATCAATCATTTTATTTGAATTTGCTTTGCTGTCTTTCTTGCTTTTTCTCGCCAGAATGCTAATTTCTAGTTCGCGCGTATTCGGATGGAGAAAAAAAGAGATAGTACTCAGAGGAAGGTTTTAGAGAGTAAAATCAGATATTAAGCACGTCATAGGAAAAGCCTGTGGTATAGCCAACCAGCTTTTTGTACTCCTTGGAAATTACTCTAGACTGTCTCTCAACAAAAAGAGAAGGATATACCTATGCATTGTAAGGCCACGCAGACTATGCTAGACATCTACAGCTTGGGCGTCAACCTCAAAGGCAGACTTCCGCAAACATCAGATAGTACAGAATAAGATTCTGAAAACTGTAAATGCTGATTACCTGATTAGAAACAAACTGATCCTAGACGACTTGAAACTCCACCCTATAGCGGACCACATTACTAAATAAGTGTTTCTTCAAAACTGAGCTGTGATGATGCAGATTTTTCGGAGGTTCTTAGTTACCAGATCATTCCAGAAGATAATTGGATCAGACTATTTGCTACTCATATGCTTATAGATCACAACTTCTCCACCTAGCTTTGACTGCCAGCGTTTACTTATTCTGTTCAGTGGCATGACTTTTTGTCTCTCGTCACTTTCATTAGATTGGCACACATGCATTGCAGAGACAATGGTATGTTCCTGGAGTTTCACCTGCTAGTTCATCGGCCCCTTCTGGGGCCACATAAGCAACTTCATAATCAGTATCAGTATCAGATAGAATCAAAGCGTGCTGAAGGCCACTTTGCTACTCTGGAGAGCTGGTTATCTGCGGCGTTGGATTATTCTCGCCATTAAGCTTGACACTTAGACGTATTAGATTTTTGACCCAACTCGCACGTATTTTGCCTGTGTAGCCTTTTGGCTAGCCTACGATTAACTTAGCCTAATTTTGTAAAGACCTTATTTTGTTCTAGCCTAATTTAGTAAGGACTTTTTTTGATCTAATCAATTATTTTTAGTTTAAGCAACTTTCCTTTCCCTTCTGATTTCAATTTCGTGCCAGAATGCAAATTTAATGGCATATGCAAATCTAAGTGAGTTCCGATACAGTATTTAAGTTGCAGATTTTAAGAGTTCAATAAGAGAGACAGTTCCGAATTTCTGCCGCGTGGTTGAAAAAATATCTTTGTAGTTGGTGTTAGTCACTTACTTAGATTATATTGATATTCTATGCTCGGCTTTTCTGTACGCAGCCGATTAAGCGGTTTAAATAGAGCCAGTCGTGTAGCTAAACTTTAATTTATTGTGATTTCACATACTATTTTCTGTTCAAGTTACTTAGCCACAAGTGTTGGTTAAACTGTGAGCATCGAGTGAGTGCATTTTCTGTTCCGTTTAGTTAAAATAAAAAAGCTGTTATAACCTTCGTCTTCAGTCACATGTTCTTCAAGACTTCAAGACTAAGAGAATTCGATACTCCGTCTCTCAGTAGGATCTACCAGTTTGTGTTCCCAAAACTCATTAGAGAAGTCTACAATTTAAATTCTCTTACATTTTTGAATTATGGCAAGAACGGTGGCTGATTCTGTAAGCACGAGCGGTGCCTTCTTTTGTTAATCTTTTATCTGAATTAAATAGAAGGGTCTTTTTACGCCCTTTGCCACGTTTCTGTCGTAATTTCGAAGACAAGTTACTTAAGTCTTAGGTAAAGTTCTCTTAATTTATGTTACCAAAATGAAAGAAACTTTGTACAGCAAAGATAGCTTTTAATAATTTGCATTTGGAAACGTCTGTCAATATTTGTATACAATTCCCCTAGAAAACATTAATTAGTGGTATTAGGTGATTTTATAATGTCAGAATTTTTATCCGCGTTATCCTTGCATAGAAGCTATTTCTTCGCTGATATTTTTATCGTATGAAGCCCATACAAAATTTTAGCATATTTTAACTTAAATCTATCAGGTAACTCAAGCCAACACATTCTACATAGCTACAGATAGATGAAGATACTTCGAGACGGTTCTGTTAAAACTATCATAGTCTTAAGGCCATACTCATCTGACTCATTTTTTAAAGGAGAACCATTACAAACTATTGATTATAATCATCACTGAACAGAAACGGTTTTGAAACAGTTTATGTATCATTTAAGAATGAAAGCTGCGAAAACTGTATAACATTCTTTGCATATTTTGTACCAAAAGTTCACGGAAAACGCTCGTAAAATATTCTATTAAAATGCAATAGATATGCAATAATTATTGCCTAGTCACCTTCGAACTAATATCCATCGGAACACACTCATTTGATTCAACACTCTCGCCATTCCTCAAACCATTTGGGAGAATGAGTTTTTTGTTATCTGTAATAGACTGAGCTTAATATCATTTCAATTAGTTTGAATTGTATGAAAATTTGAGGCGATTCTCTGAACCCCACAAAACAATCTTGATGAATGAGAATAGTGAGCTCAAAGGACATTTGGCAGCTAAGCTGGTTCTAATATGATGGAGGCCTATTCTGATCAAAGAAACTCAAGTTTCTTTGTTTAAACTATCTTTGCACAATATTTGACATCACACTGAATGGTTGATGTAGTTTACATATTTATTTGAATACGATCAAGCACACGGGAACTACCTTGGTCGAACTACCTGTATTCGGCTATTTTAATCCCTCGATTATGGTCTAAAAATGCTTTGATTCCTTTTAAACTATAAGATAAACTATACTTTCCCGAACGATTTCACTTCATATGTATTTCTTCAGTAGTTTATACATCAATGTCTTCTGAAATTCAATTATTTGCGAGTTCCTCTTGCGTAAAGTGTCAGAGACTCCTTGTATGTCTCTACTTTTTATAGAAGAGTATACCAAACTATAGAGAGTAAAGTAAAAAAAATTTGATGTGGACATCACGTGACTTTCTCGTACGGCATATTAAATTATACACGTTTTTTGTTTCACTTCATTTAAACTCATTTTTTCGAATTATTTTAACTTGAATAACCGATCCCTCAAGAAAAGTTAAAAATGATATCAAAAACAGCAAATTTTGAAATTAAATATCCCGGTCAGATTTGTCGTACGGGATTCTAACTTCTAGTTTTTTGTTCTCGTAACGACTATAGCATTTCTCAAATATAACTGTAGGAATCGGAAGACAGTCCGCATCAAAAGTTAGATTTCATGTTTCATTATTTGTCGAAAATTATTTTTTGTTTTACTTTGACATTACCCAAAGATGAATATTTTCGTCATTTAAAACACTTTCATAACTGAAGGGAGGGGTACAACTAGATGTTATACAAAATTTCAACGTTCTACGGCTAATCGCTTTGGAGTTATGCCAGATATATACATACGTAGGTATGTACCGATGTTGAAAAAACTCTGCTTGGAATTCCTTTTAAATACATTTTACAGTTCGTTTTGCAAAAAAGTGTCCTTTACTTTGTCTGTACATATAGGCCTCGCGCAAAAAAAATCGTCCAAATAGATTCGGAAACGGTCAAAATGGATATTTCCTTTGAAACGTAATCGAGTCCCGCAAACTGGACTCCCGATACCTCGACATTCCGTATAACTCAACAAATTTTTAAGAACTTTTTAAACATATTTCTAAACCAAACAGAGAAAATATTACATACAGTACATATAATCATTATTTATGCATATTCTTTCCTGTTCTGTTTAAAGATTTGAGTGTTCTTTTTCTGTAACTTTTGCCATTTTCGCATTATGCCATTAATTCTTGGAACTATCTAACAAATTTCTAGATATGTTGTAATACTTGACAACGTTATTTGCTTCTTTCGAGTGTACGAAAGAAGTCGGGTAGCGGCTGACTACTTGCTCACATTTCTTTCTAATGCTGCGAAACTTTAGGAGACTTGTCTGAAGTTTTGTGACTGTGTCTGATTGCAAACTAAACTCACACCAGTTCATTGCGGGTATCGTTCCTCGGTTCACATCCAGGCTTATAAGTGTTACACATTTTAGGGAACTTTTGATAATTCTGTGAAGCGAAAATGTCGTTCGAAAAGAAAAGAAAACAAACTAACGTGGCTGGCAATGCAAATGAAACTAGATGCCTTAAAGAGAGTGGATAAAGGAGAAGTGTAAACAAAATTACCATTGATTTAGGTGTTGAGCGGACTACTTTGATTGGGTGAAAAAAGAATTGGTCCGAAATCGAGTCTCGGTGTGTGAAACAAGCATGTACGGATAGTTTAAAGGAGAGAAAATGCCTGATAGGTGGTGAATACGAAAACGTGAGCGAGGAGTTTTATTTGTTGTTTAGGCAGCAAAGGGAATACCCATTTGAGGACCAGTTTTACAAGGTAAAGGCCTAAAATTTTATGAGGAATTTCAAGAAGGAGAGCCAGTATTTACTGCTAGTGCTGGCTGGCTCAATAGATGGAAAATGCGGTACGGTCATCAGGCTGTTAAACATTTGTGGGGAAAAGCTCTCTGTTGACTTGGAAAATGCTGCAATATTGAAGGATAATTTCCACAAATCAGTTGTAAAGGAGGGTATATCTGGAGATCGAATTTATAACTGTGATGAAACAGGTCTGAAGAGAATCATAATCTTGGCATGAAGCATTGCAACAGGCAGCCATAGGCTCAAACCAGCGCTTATAGGCAAATCAGAAAATCCGCGGACGTTTAAAAACGTAAAAAAGTACACTAATGGGGAGGGGACTGAAACCAACTGATCTTCCTGTTTGGTAACGAAATCTCGCAAACGCATGGATGAATGGAGCAATATTTGATGATTATTTTCATCAGCAGGTCGTTCAATCGGTGGAAAAAGTTTTAAAATCAAAAGTCTACCAAGGAAGGCGATTCTCATTTTAGGCAATGCCTCATCCCATCCTAATGTAGAAACGAAACGAAGATCTAACAGCTATGTTTCTCCCTCCTAGCGTAACCTCAGTGTGTCAGCCGATGGATCAGGGCGTTTTGGAGCCATTGAAGAAAAATACAGCCGTAAACTTCTTTCATCTCTTGTCGTAGTCATGGAGGAAAGGTGTGATATGATCGAGAAACTGAAGAAAATAGATATGTTGGATGTTATCGGATATATAACTCATTCTTGGAGTGAAACGAAAGAGCAGATAAGCCTCGTTCGTTTCTGAAGGAAGTCCCTGGACCATTCAGAAAACGAATTTCACGCAAGCAGAGAATAGACAGAAAATTGTGAAATACTTCGCTCACTTCAGAAAATTCCAGGCTGCGAAGAAGTTAGTGACGTGGTGCTGAAGAACGGATGAGACAAGATGAAAATTGTGAAATTTTAGGACATGCAGAAATAGTTGCACTGGTGAAAGACAAGATAAAAATGAAGATGAATCGGAAAACTAAGAGATTGAACACAAAGGAAAAGCTAAAATGATGACCCATAGTGAAGGATTGAAGGGCCGCTGAAGGAATGCTCCGTTACATGGAGGAGAAAAGGTGCATCTGGTATGGACATTTTGTTTCTCCGTTGCCTACGGAATGAAGCTGCACGACGACGGAAGGAGTGTAAGAGACATCTACCATCACACCTTATGTTTCTACCAAGAACTACTAATAATTTTTCTGCATTTTTGTATGTAAGTTATTTTACTCAATTATCTTAGGGTTTTTGTTTTTTTATGAATCCTACTGTGTTAGAACTTGCCATAAAAAGTCAACATTCATTTAATTGTATGTTGTACTTTTCCGTGTCCAATATTGTGCCATAAATGTCTAGAGCAATTTACAGTTAAATATTAAAAGTTCTGAAAAATCCACCCCTCATTCTGTAAAACTCGATAGTCTCTCAGTCCATATTATATCGAGTTTGCGAGACTATATTGTACGGAAATACTTCGCGATTGCAATACTTCCTTGACTTCGCACAAGGAAATAAAAATAAGAAAGAAAGAAAGTACCTTAAAATTAGAAAACATGAAAAACTATATTGAAGGAACGGATTATGGGTCAAAATTCAGATAAAAAGTATAACGTGAAAGATTATATTGCAAAATGGGCAAATTCAGAATTAAAAAAAACATGTAAGCTTCTGTTAGTTCGCCGGTACTATAAATGGATTATTATATGCATTTGGATATTTGTTTTTTTCTCTTTTTACTGGACGATACTTTTCAAAATAGTTACAAAACTTTTTCAAGGGGGAAAAAAAGAAAAGAAAAAAGTGGCCCCGAGCTTTGTCTCTCAATTTCAAGCTTTTCCTAATTATTTCGAAATCGTTCTGGTTTAATTTAACACATTATAATAATTAAATATAGTTTCGTACATTATTCAGTACTTTTCTTTTATCTAGTTTTTATCTTTATAGTATCTTGCTCTTAAAGCTAATGAATTGCAAATAGAAACATAGTAATACTTTCATTAAATTATATTTCCTGCATAATGAAAGCAAAAATTATAATATAAATGGACAAGAAATAGACACTCAGCTGCTGAAGATGAAACTGGTCTGATTTACAGAGCAGTACGGAGCACACATTAATATTTAAAAGTAAAACAGCAGCTTTTAAGAACGAGCTGATTGTGTTATTAACGTGCAGTGTGGATACAGCAATTAAGAAAATTCCACTTTTTATTGGAAAAAGTAGAAAACCTCGATGCGTAAGAGAAGTCAAGAATTTATCTTATTCGTTATACCTTAAACCTGCCATAATAGCAAGAACTCCTGGATTATAAGTAGTATTTTTATTAAATTCTTTTTAAGAGGGGACGGAGAACTGTAAAACGATGTAGAGTCATTAGGGTTTTTTGAAGCAGGAGAAGTGAAAAATGTGCATTGCCCTAGCTGGGGCTTGAACCCTGAAACTGTCACATACGCATCGAGTATGCTTCCAATTATACCACGAAGGCATGCGAAAATGAGGGAGAAAATACTTTATATACTTCCCTTTTTAAAAGACGACTGGGGATGAGGGGACCCAGTAACCAAATCCTGGTGGCGACAAATTATCGTCAGTCGCCCTTTTAGTTCGGACGCCATTTGTAGTCATTGGGTTTTTTTTTTTTTTTGAAGCAGGAGAGGTGAAAAATGTGCGTTGCTCTCACCGCAACTCGAACCCTGGATCTCTCAAATACGCCTCAAGTATGCTTCCAATTACATTACGAAGGCACACGCAAAGGAGAGAGAAAATACGTTATAAATAAACTAGCTTTACTGTGAGATAACTGCTGTACGCCTGTCTGATATCGTCATGAAAAATGTTAAATAGTGTTCCTTCCTGAAAGAGCACGACTTCTAACTTTCAGTCCTTAGACTAAGCTATTATAAATCTTTCAAATGTCATTACAAAAAAGGTGCCTTTCACAAAAAGTGAATCCTGTGAAAATGCAAGCACTTCGAAGGAGATGAATAATTCAATATCTTTGATAGAGGCTATGTACATTATAGTCAACGCATGAAAGCAATCTCTTAAAACACGGTTAGAAATTGCTTTAGAAAATATGGTTTCGGTTTAGAAGAAACCACAGAGGAATTGCAAGCTATTTTTAATATTTCGGACCACGGTGAAGAAAATTATTGAGATTCGTTTTCAGAATGCCTTGTAACTGATGATAATATTGAGGCAGCATGTGAAAACACTAATTACGATGTTACAAAAAGGGTTAAAAGAGCTGCAGAAAGTGAAACTGACCGTGGAAAATGATATGGAAGAAAATGACCACATGCCAACATCAGATGAATCAAGAAAAACGCAGCAAACTCCAAGAAAAACTTTAAAATTGGGAGATGGAGATCGGGAAAGCTGCCAACATGTTTGAGAACTTGAAATTACAATTGAAAGACTGTTGACGAACAATCCAAAACAAGTACGGATAGAGTAGTTCTTTGTAAAAGTTTAAATTTTTATTATGTATGTTAGAGAGTCTGGCTTGCTTTGAAAGCATAAACAAGAAGAAAACCCTAACAGACGTTAAGCAATTATCGCTGCGTCTGAAACAACTACAGAGACTTTAAAAGGTTAAAATAACCTTTTTATTTAAATCAGAAATTGAACTTTTTTTTAAAATATGGCGGGCACTAGCCATTTTTTCGTCACTAATAAGACTAGAAGTGGTGATCATTTTTATCATGGAAGCACCTAAAGGGCGGCCACCGTTACCTCTTATAAGAGGACAGATAATTTAAATCCATGCTTTGTCCAGGATTTGAACCCGGGCACTTCGGTATCGCAGTCGGCTCTCTTAACCGTTATACATTCTGGACTGCTCGGAACTTGAACATAAAATGCACTGTCGTGCTTACATAATCAGCCAATACTTATGGTGATCTAACTTAAGGTAACAGTCAAAATCTATAATTTAAAACGTAGGCTAGTAGTCGAAAGACTACACAATTAAATTTAAACCGAAGTTGGCTCAAAACTCTAACCGGCTTAACAATTTAAATTTCGGCAGCAATAATAATAATAATAATAATAATAAGTCGAAGAATTTCAAAAGTATCAGAGTTTCAAAGAGTTCAAAAGTATCAACACTAACTCAGTTTACATTCTGGTGAGCAAAAGGAAAGGAGACGTTAAAGTAAAGGCTGAAATAATAAATAAGTGGGTAATTTAAATAATAAATGCTACAGTTATAAAATTTATTTATTAAAAATAAATAAAAGATAAATTTCCAAATTTTGCAAATAGCTAATTTCAGCATTAATTTTTAATTAATATTTTAAGTATTAATTGTTAGATTAATTGAATTTACTATCTAAATAAGTTCAAAACTGATACCGTAATTTGCAATATTGAAATATCCGTTTATTAAACTCAGCCGCTTAATAAACTCAAACATGATTGGAATGGAAGTGATTTTAATAACCGGCGGGTATGCAATTGTTCCTGTTCAAATGAAGTCTGAAATCAAATTAACTATCAAAAGGAGTGTGATGGGGAGTGTGGAAAAGTGAAAAGGCTCGTCACGTTTAACGTACGACGTTAGTATCATCTATAAATAGTCAAAACAATTTCCACACTCACAACAACCTCCAGAATGGGCACAAAAACACTCTGGAAAAAAAAAAAAAAAAATGAAAAAAAAAAAAAAAAAGTGCGGAAAAAGTGGACTAGACTATTTATTCTGGCTTATTACCTTTTCACCATTCCAAATCTTCAAAAAATAATTTTCATTAATAATGAAAATATATTTAAAAAAATCTGGAAGTTTTCAGATTTTATATTATGCCTAAAGATGCTATTTTTAACGTTTTGTGTGTTGCCTTTATTTATTAAATATCATGTTCTTCGCTCTTAAACCATGAAATTCAACTCAACAGCAATATCACAAAATAATTTAAAAAGAGTATATCTTTAGAATTTCCGATACAGTCTCCCGCGCTGGAGATAAAAAGGTTTTTTTTTCTTTGTACGGTGTTGCCACTGCTCGCCTTGAAATCGAGTTTGTAAATGAAAAATTCGTTAAAGTTTTACAAAATTTGAAATTGATAATTGAAACAAATTCGAAATTCCAAATTCGGTCGTCCAGGTGCCCATGTTTGGGTTGAGGACTATATTATTCAAAATTTGACAGCTCTAGGTACCGTTATTTTATCACAGTGCGAGAAACATACACTCATACAGGCAGATTCTTCATTATTTAATTTCTTTAAATATAATACAGGGCAATAATATTTGGTGGCAATAATTTGAGAAGTAATGCAGTCTTTTAAAGTTTTCAACGCAAAATCCAAAACGAAATTAACAGCCCTTCTGAGCTAATAAGAATCAATGACTAAGCTTACATTTATTTTTTTATTTATTTTTTTTATGTTTTCTCACAAATAACTATAGAATTGCAAGAAGATTCAATCTCCACAGTCTTTTCCGATCAACTGCTTTCACCCAACGACTGTGGGCTAATCTGTTTCACCATAGGTTCATAACCCAGAAGAAGTTTCGGAGATAATCTTCTTACACAGAATTCTGTTTCGATGGAACACCCAACTGTTCTCTAGTTCTAAATTAAAGATCTCTTTAGTTCATTTGACGATGAAAGGTTTCCAGGTACTGGCAGCCAGAACAACACTACCCGAGATTCAATTTTGAGTTCCATACTGTAGGTATTGAAGTTGCTTTTTTCTCTGAAAATTGTAATTTTAGAATTACTGTCTTCTTGAAGTTATCCAAAATACATTACCGTAGCATATGCTAGCTCCGAAACATCAAAGAAACTGCGAAGTGTTATGATTTCTGCTGCTTTAGGTGCAGGTACAGGTACAAGATTGTGGAACACCAGCATTTTAGCACTGGTTGTACAGTTATAGTTCCACCAAACTAACTGTTCCTCGCTCTTCAAAGAAGCTGTGAGGTGTTATGATTTTTTTTATTATTATTATTATGGGAATCCACCCAGGAATTCGAAGGATACTCGAGGATTCGAACTCCTTTTGGAATAGTTTCCACTTCTCTTAGCGGCCAACCAGGGTAATAAAACCAGGTAAATAAAACCACTGAAAGTTGTAGTTCGACCCACATTCAAATCTGAGTAAAAGGAGTTTTTATAGTTTTCCTCATTCCTAATACAAATATGAGGAAATTTTCTCAGAAACTTCTTCACAAAATCAATCCTCATAGATAGATAATCCTCCTGTGCTTTGCTTTAATCAAACTAATAGCTTCTTTCCATGTCACTGGAAAGAAGGACCACAAACTAACTTAAGTAAACCACAGCTATTGATAAAAATTATAAGGTATTTCTCCCGCTTTCTTCGCATACTTTCGTGCTATAGTGGTCAGCCCCGCTCGACGCGTATTCGAGAGGTCCGTGGTTCGAGAGCATTGATGCTCATTTTTCATGTCTCCTGCATACAAAATAATACCTAATGACCTAATGACTATAATCCAAATAGCCTAATGGCTCTACAACTGCAGCCCGAACTAAAAGGTGGTGGATAATGATTCTCTACCACCAGAATTTGGCGACTGGGGCCCTAAGCTCTAGTCGTCCTTTAAAAGGGAGAATATACAAGGTATTTCTCCCGCCTTCTTCGCGTGACTTCGTAGTATAGTGGTCAGTACACTCGACGCGTACGCTAGGGGTCTGTGGTTCGAGTCCGGGCGAGGGGATTGATTATTTTTCACCCAAAAAATACCTAATGTCTTTGCAAAATGTGTTGTGGATGTGATACCTAGGGAAAAAAAAGAGAGATTTCTTGGTAAACGCGAGTTTAAATCTTTCCGTTACTTCCAACAATCTTTGCTTGACATCTTTGTTGACACTTTCATTTTCAAAATTTTAATATTTTTTTAACCAGAGTTTTAATAAATAACTAGTAATCGGCTACAAAATAAGCGATCATTCAGACATTCAAACTAAATCCCAACACTATGCTCTGCTGTAACAGAGTACGGTCCACCGCCAGAAAAACAGCAGTAAGAAAAAGTATTCAGTGACAGTTGACCAAACATGTAAAATCTTCAATGTGGTAAAGAACCCATTAATCAAAATTAATGAAGACAAACTCATTTTAGAAAGATATATTACCTAAGAAAATGATGGATTTTTTGGATGCCTCTCCTTTGATGTTTTTCTTGTGAGCAGCTGTGGCGCGCCACCAGTTGGTTAGGAATATATCAGCTGGTATATTATTTATCACTTTACTCAATGAAATGTTAACTTTTCTGAAACAGTAACAGCACAGCTCCCTTTACATCCAGATATGTTAGACCAGAATGGCTTTAAAAAATAGAAAGGTACAATTTTGTTTGTTAATAATGATGTTTTAATTTGAATAAATTTTGCTTAGTATAAGTTTTGAAATTTCTCTTTAAAATTCATTATTTTCGTTTAAATTTTATCACTTGATTCTATGAAACGTTTGTATTTAATTATCGCAATTTATCACACTAAAAACCAAAAGCAGGAAATTCACAGTTGAAAGCAAGAGTAATTAAGTTCACACATTAACTTTATAGTACCGTATTCAAACATTTTAATGTTGCTTACACACACAATTTAATTTTTTACATTTTCTACTTAGGTTGGCTCCCTTAGCCATCCGGATTGAAGTATATATTAGATTATCACATAACCGCCTTAGAATCACACAATCAGAACATCTCAAAAATAATGGCGGCCAGCTTATAAGGTATTTCTTCCGCCTTCTTCGCATACCTTCGTGGTGTAGTGGTCAGCACACTCGACGCGTATTCGAGAAGTCCGTGTTCGAATCCTGGTGAGGGTATTGCTCATTTTTCATCTCTACTGCTTCGAAATAAACCTAATGTCTCTACAGTGGCGCCCAAACTAAAAAGGGGGGTGAATGATGATTGTCCACCACCAGGATTTGACGATTAGGTCCCCCAAACCTCAGTCGCCCTTTAAAAGCGGGAGTATAGGAGTATATAAGGTATTTCTCCCGCGTTCTCGGCATGCCTTCGTGGTGTAGTGGTCAACACGCTCAACGCGTATTCGAGAGGTCCGTGGTTCGAGTCCCGGCGAGAGAATTGCTCATTTCTCATATTATCTCCTGCTTTAAAAAACAAAACAACAACCAAAAAAAAAAAAAAAAAAAAAAAAAAAAAAAAAAGAATGCTTTTACAAGTTTTTCTCTTATTTCATCTACAGTAAGTTGCTAGATCGATTAAGTTTAAACAATACAAAAACACTATATTGACATCACTTCATTTCGTCGTTAACAGTTGGCTTTATGAAGTAACAACAGAACAGCTTAATTTACATCTTGATGTGTTAGGCCAGAACGGCATTTAAATAATGGGAAATATTATTTTGTATGTTGCTGACGATGATGTTAAACTTTGCTTAACATAAATTTTGAAATTTTTCTTTAAAATTTATTATTTTTATTTAAAACACATAGTAATAACAATACAAAAATAAAGCAGTGACTAAATAAAAATAAAATTAAATTAATGTACAAAATAATTTAAAATTAAAAAACACTTAAATAAGAATTTTCATTTAAAAATACTCCGGTATTTTTTTTCTCCCTATTCCTTTTTGAACGTAGAAATGTTGGAAATAAAACACTTCCAAAATGCTGAAAAAAATATATCGACATTTGATTGAAATTAAAAAGAAATATAGAGAAATGACTTTAAATCTATTAGATTACTACAAAATTATATCGTCACTATTTAGTTTTGCTTTGGATCCAGAACGCAGTATATAGAAGAAGCAGAGTTGAAATATTGCATTTGATACATTACTCGACATCAGAAACAATGTTTATTTATAACACTTGAGATATAAAATACCAGTTGTTTCAAAATCTTATTTAAATATACAGATGAAATGCAATAACGCAATGATTTTCGTCCTCACGCTTTTTTTTTTAATCGAATATAAATAAAAGATCTTTTTGGTAACAATGTATTTCGTGATTCTGATCATTATAGGTAGCGGACAGGATTCTTTCTAAATGAAAATAATAAACAATAAATCTCTTCAGCAGACTTCATAGACTGCAATAAATGTATCTTGGATGAATACTACGTAGACTTACTTAGGAAGTCTTTACTGCATAGGCAGAAGGATGACGCTTGCAAATAGACCTAACCGTTAATTTGATTTACATCATTACTGGCACAATATGCATCCCACATTTTTACTAGTTAGCCCTTCTGCAGACAATGGACATGGAGGATACACAGAAACGATAGGCGACGTGTTACATTTATGCAAGCATGTGGGAAAAGTGACACATTCGGAAGGAAGTATGGGCGAAATCAAAGACGTTTCGATTGTTAATAGAAATCTTATTCAGGGATTGGCCAAAAAGTACCTGCATTGCCGCATTACGTAAGATACTATGTTGCGGATTAATTTTGAAATGACGCAGTTTAGACTGATGTATTATAAATATTAACTATTTTTAGGACAGAAAGGAGAAGTAATCGGATTAAAAATAAAGGATGAAAGGGATTCCCAATGCCAATTAAAATGAGATGTTTGTTTTATATATTTTTATCTTAGACACACACATTACATATATCAAAATTAAAACAAAAACATAAACATATAAAAATTGGAACAGTTGATTGATTAATTAATTTCCCAGCATATCGTGCAATTTTAATAATAGATAACATCTTAATTTGGAATGTTTCAACTTTTGTTTCATATACGAGGTATGTTTTTTAAGTAAGAGCTGTTCGAAAATAGAAACCAAACGAAAGAAAGTTTTCAAAAACCAAATCTATTTTTAGATTCTACACACGTTACTCTATTTTTCAACATAGTTGCCAAGTTTGTTTAAACACTTATTATACCTTAGAACTAGATTTTGAATACCCTCGTCACAGAAACTTGCCGCCCGCTCCGGTAACCAAGAGGTAACGGCCGTTTTCACGTATTCATCATCGTTGTAGTGGTTGCCCCCGAGATGATGCTTGAGGTAACGGAAAAGATGAAAATCTCTCGGCGTAAGGTCTGGGCTGTTAGGGGAGTCCAAAATTTTCCAGTGTCCAATAAAGCTCGGTCTGAGCTGCGGTGTGAGGCCTTGCATTGTCATGGAGTAGCAAAATTCCTTCTGTCAGCATGCCGCGCCTAAATAACTTGAATCGCTTTGCGTAGCTTTTGCAGGGTTTGGCAGTAGGCTACCGCATTTATGGTGGTTCCTCACTGCACGAAGTCGACCAACAAAACATCGAAATGTTCGATCGAAACTATCCCGAAACACAGACGCCATGATCTTTCGCTGGGAAAAGTCTGATTGGCTTTGACTCTCACAGGAGAATGTGTGTCTCCATTCCATACTCTGTCGTTTCCATTCGGGCGTGACATGTGTGAAACCCACGTTTCGTGTCCCGTTACGATTTGACTGAACATGGCGTTACCTTCTTCGTTATAACGAGCCAAAATATTCAGCGGACACTCAAATCTTTTGTTTTTGTGGTCCTCCGTTAGGAATTTAGGGACCCAACGGGAGCACAGTTTCTTAAATCTCAACTTTTCAGAAACATTATTGTACAGCACTGACTGAGACAGTTCAGGAAATTCGTTTGAAACAGTGCTTATCGTGAAGCGTCTGTTCTCAAGCATTTTCATTTCAACTGAAGCCAGCATATCGTTTGGCATCACAAATGGCCGAACGGAGCGGGACTCATCATGGACGTTGCCGCAGCCAGCTTTGAAGCCTCTGACCCAGTTTGCCTTCCCTCATGGCAGTAGCACCGTAAAATTCACAAATTTGGCGGTGAATTTCTGCAGCAGACAGGTTTCTTGCCGACATAAAACGTATAACTGACCGTACCTCGCATGTGGCGGGCGATTCGATAATTTTGAATATTTTAAAGGCACAAAACAGACCGTACAGGTTACCTACGCAGCTGCAACTGGGCATAGGTGTTTCCAAGGAATGCGAGACACGATGCAAGTACTCTTTGCGGTACGCGCGCCACCTATTAGTTATATACAACAAAATGGCCCTTATTTAAAAAACACACTACGTACATACTAGATGGGGTACCTCGCTTCGCTCAGAGAGTTGATATGAGATTGGGCGGTAGTAGTAATAAAAGGATAAACTTTAAAACATAAGAGGTAAATTTTTTTATTGAAAACGTCTTCTAACAGTTTACAATACTTGTTTATAAACAACATTTTTCATTTTGTTATTCGGAGTATATATGTAAAAGTTTTTCGAATTTCCTACTCAGAACAAGCTACATATAGCTGACCGTGAGAAAAGCAGGAGTCTTTGCACTTGATGCCTCAATATTTTAAAGTTTGTCCTTGTTAATTGTAAAACTATAAGGCTAGTTCGATTGGAAATTGCAGATTTTTAAATTGGAATGGCAGTTCAGTAGATATCAGTGGTATTTTGGGTATAAATACTGGGCTTCCTTTGTCCTTTCCAGTCATAAGTTCGGCTCCGATGATGTTATTCGATAGTTCTTTGTATATAGTTTTGGTGAGTTGAGATTTCTGAGTAGTATTATCGGAGATCCAATTTTCAGTCAAAGGCAATGTAATGAATGTTTTTCCTGGTACTTGCAAAGACTGTAAAAATTTTGTAGGGAAGTTAACACTTTCTTCACCGTTTACCATCATGTCAATCGATTTGTTTACGTTTGGGCATTCTATAAAATATAAATCAAATCAACTTTTTATTAACAAATACACTAAGTACACTTTACGCAATTTAGTTTCGATTTATATTCAGTCACTCTATTACTGACACTTCACTGTTTGCTTTTATTCACTCACTGCACTCCACTGATAAGAAACTGACGTTCGAACTCACGACGGATCATGCTTTATATACTCCTACCAATAGATAGCCCCAGCCACACAAAAAAGGCTTCGAATGGTCCTCAATGTTCCAGAACATTTCACAACATTCGAGAATGTTATGGAATGCTCCACAATGATCTGGGATATTCCCGAATGTTCCAGACTATTCCCGAACATTCCACAACATTCTAGAATGTTCTGGGAGGTTCTGGAATGCTGTAGAATGCTCTCGAATGTTCTGGACTGTTTTAGAAATTTCTACAGGGCAAAACTTCCAGCCCTTATATCCTCAAAAGTACGCTCTTCAGGTAAAAACAAGAACCTTCTTCATGGATGGAGTCCAGAGGGCTACCACACCATGTAACTCTCTTGATCGTACCGGAACTCATTTCTGAGTTTTAACGGCACGGACATTGTACACTTATTTTTATAATATATACTAGCTGGAGTACCTGGCTTCGCTCAGGCAGTTGATATGAGATTGCGTAGTATTTGGAATAAAAGGATAAACTTTAAAATATAAGAGATAAAAGTTTTTTTATTGAAAACATATTCTAACTACTGACAATTCTAACTACTTACAAGGAGTCTTGAGGCTGATGCTGCAATGTTTTGAACTTTGTCCTTGCGCTTTGTTAATTGTGAAAATGTAGGGTAATTTAATTGGAAATTGCAGTCTTTTAAATTGGAATGGCAGTTTAGTAGATATCAGTGGTATTCTGGGGCTAAATACTGTGTGTCCTTTGTCCTTCCAGTCATAAGTTCAGCTGTGGTGATGTTAAACTATAGCTGTTTGACGACCATACTTTTTCCATTACATAGTTTTGATGAGTTGTGATTTCTGAGTAGTATCGTCGGAGATCCAATTTTCAGTCGAAAGCTGTGTAATGGCATTCCT
>KK113895.1:264440-307585 GCA_000611955.2 Stegodyphus mimosarum
TACTTGCAAATTTTAAAAATTCTGTAGGGAAGTTAACACTTTCTTCAACGTTGTCCTCGTGTCAATCGATTTGTATATTCTCTCTTATAATTTATAAACTTTATTTTCGATTTATATTCAGTCACTGTATCTCTTTGATTACTCACACTTCACTGTTTGCTTTTATTCGCTCACTGCACTTCACTGGTAAGAAACTGAAGTTCGAACCCACGACGGATCTTGCTTTACATATCCCTACCAATCTGTGGCCCCACCCATACAAAAAAAGGCTTCGAATGGTCCACAATATTGCAGAATAACATTCGAGAGTGTTCTGGAATGTTTCACACTGATTTGAGATGCTCCTAAACGTTCCAGACTATTCACAAACATTTTACAACGTTCCAGAATGTTCCGGGATGTTATGGAATATTTGGAATGCTCTCGATTGTTCTGGACTGTTCTTGAAATTTCCAGAGGGTGAAACTTCGAATTCTTATATCTTCAGAAGCACGCCATTCAGGTGAAAACGGGATCCTTCTTCATGGATGTGGCATAAAAGGCTACTATACCGTAGCATTTCCTTGATCGTACCGGGACTCGTTTCTGAGTTTTAGCGGCACGCACATTGTGCGCTTATTTTATAATATATATTGATAAATTAATTTCTCGTTTAAAATCCCTTAACATCGAGATTTAATGCACATTCACGATTTCAAATGTCATTTTCATGTGCAGGTTTGTTAGATGAATTTGGTTTGCATTTTAGAGAAAGAAAGAAAAAATAAACAGATTTCATCAAAAATAAATTGATTCTTTGAAGTAGATTTTTCTGCTCAGTTTCTGTCTGTTTGAAAATAACTGCTAATTTTTATCTCATGCTTCATATCTTATTAAATGCTTAGCTCAAATTAAAATTTAAAATGCTTATTTTTGAGTTTATAACGATTATGCTTTAATAATCTTATGAGCAATTTTAATGAAAGAAAGAAAAATGTCTTTCGATTGAAATTTTCGAATATCATTTTGGGGGAGTTCTGAATATATATGTAGTTCTATTAAAAAATATTAACTTTTTTCATCAAAATAATATAGTGTTGTATTTTAAATAAGTAATCTTCATGAAAGGAAATTTCAGTGCAAATGTGCTTGGGTTTAAATTGTCTCCAGCCTTTAAAATTCCTGTCATATAAGCCACAATTATTTAGAAACTTCGAGCGTAATTCTTAAATAAAGTAATAAAGAAAAATAATACTTGATAATCTTTTAAATTTTTAACAAAGTAGTGCAGACTAATAATCAGTGTTGTATTTTGATCAAGTAAAAAGAGAATTAAATCCTTTTTAGTTGGATATGTAAAAGGTGATTAAAATCTCTGCTATAAATTCAACTTACAGATCATAAAAGCTCTAAAGTCCGATTTCAGATTTCGAAACATGACGTCTGAAACATCTTTATCTAAATCTTATCAAAATTTTATATCATTAGGTTTCACTGCCATGCTTTTG
This sequence comes from Stegodyphus mimosarum, assembly GCA_000611955.2. Lineage (NCBI taxonomy): Eukaryota > Metazoa > Arthropoda > Arachnida > Araneae > Eresidae > Stegodyphus > Stegodyphus mimosarum. The sequence goes on from KK113895.1 coordinate 265,928, forward strand.
TAATGCGACTTTTTAATGCCATTAAGTGAAATACACTCACTTCCAAAAGTTAAGCACGAAGATGTAAAATGCAAAAAAAATCAACAAATACTGCTTTGATCGACACAAAATTCGGCAGAAAAGTAGCATATATATTTATGCATAAAACAAAATCAATAATTATATACAGAAATGAAAACAATAATTAATTTTTGTAAGTTATCAGATAATGACATACTAGAGACTTAAACAGAATTATGTATAAAGTGGAAATAAACAGCATAAAATGAAAAAAAGGACATTAATAGGGCATGTGACCCCCCTCATCTGTATACAAAGTTTACACCTTGTAACCATGCTTTCAATTAGGTGGTCAACCACCGCAGAATTAAGCAATCGCCATTCATCTTGTAGAGCAGTTTCCAGCTCAATAAAAGTGGCTGGAGGTGGGAAACGTGAAGATACAGGATGGCCGAGAGCATCCCAAAGATTTTCAATGGGATTAAGGTCGGGCGAAAATGCTGGCCACGCCATACGCGCAATCCCTTCACTCTCCAGGTAGTCATCGACGATGTCAGCTCTATGGGGACGTGCGTTATGGTCCATTAAAACAAAAGTAGGGCCAACTGCTGCAGCGTACACTCTCACAATGGGTTCTAGGACTTCATCTCGATACCGGACAGCCGTCAAAGAAACCCGTTTAAAGACGTGCAGATCGGTGTGGTATCCTAATGAAATCCCTGAACCTCGGAATGCGTGATGTTCGGTAATATTTTGCGACTGACTGCGTGTTCGTTGTTCACGCCATATCCTTATACGCTTGTCATCTGGCTCCAGAGCAAATCGTGACTCATCAGTAAACATGACATTGCCCCAGTCAGACACATTCCAATTGACATGTTCCCGGCACCACTGCAATCGTGCCGCTTTTGATTGGACGGATAGAGGAACAGAAACTCGAGATACCCGAGCGTACGGTCCACTCATATGTAATCTTCGGCGTACAGTAGCTGCAGATATCGCCTTACCAATGGACGCTGTAACCATAGATGTCACACTTGTGGAGGTCGCTCTGCGATTCCGCTGGGCTACAATAGCAATATATCGATCTTCCGCGAGGGTTGTACCCTTGGGGGACCGGCTACGGGCCTTCGGACAACTGTCTGTGTGATTTGGAATCGTTTCCATAAACGTAATATTACAGAATGATGAACGCCGAAGAGAAGAGCAACATCTGTGATCGACTGTCCTGCTTCAATGCGCCCCACAGCACGCCATGGCTCAGAATCTCCCATTCGTCTTCTGGAAGTCATAGAAACACGTATGTCTTGAAAACAAATTGTACGAAAGTTTTAAACACGTTCTATCAACACTTACAATCAACTTCTTTAACCCTTCATAAAGCTGGCCTCTCATAAGACTGTCTTTTTTGCATATTTCTTGACATGAAAGCGCGATTGGCTGTTACCTAACATATTTGCATACTTCCATCTACTTCTGCAGCGAATTGCATCCTCTTCAATTCTCATTAGCATTTTTCTCTCTGTACTTAACTTTTGGAAGTGAGTGTATAATGCCTTTATTTTTCACTCAACTTCGCAAATAGCCACTTCTAAAGGCAACGTCATTCGGCAAATAATTTTTTAGATGATTATTTTTTAATTTACTATATCTACTAAAAATTATTTTAACGAGCTATACTATTACGCATCTTAATATAAAACTTTTTTATTATTTTCCTTGCAATATATTGTTAGTGGTAGGTAGCAATATATTGTATGTTAATTTATATCAGCGTTTCCTAACAAATGAAAAATTTGTTTGTGAAACGAAAGCTTTTACTCTTCGGATACCTGAAAAAGGGGTCAAAATTTCATATTATAGCTTAATAATACACAATATTCTCAGGACGTCCTGTCCTGAAGAACTTTTTGTGAGTTGTTCTAAGGACTTCATAAGATAAAACCTTAGGATGAAATGCATAGACATCTTGAGATAGATGAAGGTGTTGATTTCAGATGGTTTTCAAAAACCAGAAAAGACCGGAAAGAGCATCAATTACTCAGTTGTTAGTTCAAAGTTAAATTCGGAGTACTGAGATCTTCGGGACAGCTTCGCTTTTTAGATACGCTTTGCACTGCGTTGTGTTTAACGTTCTCGGTAGTCTGACGTACAACTACTGATTGTAATCTGTGATACTGTGGGCATCTGTTCGAATATTTACTAGGAAAGTTCCAGAAGTCTAAAGCGTTTCTTTTGACAAAATAAATATTATCAACCTATCATCGGACCTGTGTGAATTCAATCTGTTACGAACCCGTACGCAGGCAACATTATTTTTAACTGCATATTTCTTGGTATTTTAACTGATTTCTTAGTTGGTACATAAGGCTATTGTTGAGGTGAACTTGAAGTTCAGTCCTACAATCATCACAGATTAATAGCAAATTATTGCTTATGCCTGAAATAAGACGACAAAGAAAGTTTTAAAATTTTTTTTATTAAACTAAACAGGTGGAATGAAACGGGCACAACTTATGCTACAAGTAAACCAATACTTGTGGCGATGTAGAATAAGCAACAACAGATACTTAAATTTAAACGTTGTTAAAGTAATCTTCGTCTACGCAGCCAGACTAAGCCGACTATGCTACCTGACTCAAATAATTTATCGCCATGTAAGTTTAAAGTATCGACTGCGAGAGAATGCTAAGCCGAGCTAATATCTTTTGACAGAGTGGGTAGAATTCTAACAACGCTACGCATTTGCCATAAAACTCTTTCTCTCTCTGACTAAGATCCGAAAGCTCGCAGCTTGAATAGTCTAAAAGCTAATTTGCTTTCTGGTGAGGAACATGCAAAGATCAAAATCGTAATAGCTGGTTTGTTTAACATAAGAAAAAATTACAAATAAAAGGAAGATATTTTCAGTGAATAAACAATATTTGCTGCACTTAATAAATAATACGCATTTTTGTACAAAAAATATTTAACAGGTATTTTTATACCACAAGGTATTGTAAACAGGTCAAATGTGTTAAAACATATAAATCTAGAATTCTGTTAGGAATCTAAAAGGAACTGAGAATCATTTCAAAGCTTTTCGTAAGTTAAAATTGCTTACACGGTAAATTGTTCCGTGTCGACCACTTTCCAAAACTGATCCCCCTCCGGAAACGGCCAATATTTCTCAAACATGAATACACACTGGTATTAAGAAGCACCTTCCCAATACAACTGTTCCCATAGAAGACAAAAACATTCTGGAAACGTAGTGGTCTTCTTGTTGATGGTTTAGTATATTTATATTTTACAGAGCATTAAATAATTCTGAAAATTTTTAATTAATTCCCTACGTATTTAAAAAAAAATTCCCATCTAAATTGTTTGTCGAGTGGCTAAAACTGGAAAACTTTAGCTGCTCGTTTTATTCTCCATGTAACTGTAATTCGAATAAAATTATCATATCAGACAGAGGATGCTATACTGGCAATTATATTGACCGGTAGACGGCGCCTCAGATTTGTATGCGACGTCCAGTAGACCTGAGCTTGTTTATAGTATTATGTTCAATATATGAGCTTGTTTATATTATGTTATGAATTGTTTATATTATGTTATGAATTGTTTATATTATGTTAACTCTTGCTTTAAAGAGCTATACCGTAATGATAAAAAAGATTATAAGATAAAATAAACTGAAAAATACTGTTTAAAATTTTATGTCACTATACTACTTGGATATTTCAGGTAACGATTTTTCTACACAGATCCAGAGTATAACATTTCACACAATAAAGCATTTGACAATACTAAAAATCTCTGTGATACGTTTTAATAATGTATATTATATGCCTATATATTATTTTAATTTGGAATATGACAATAATTCTCAGTTAACCTCACAGTAATCACAATGTTCTCTAACTTCCAATACCAACACAATGCCTATGACTCTTTCTTTATATGTATATATATATATTTTGAAATTCGCAAAACTTTACTAAAAGCATGACATTTATAAACTTCTTAATGAAAGAGTTTGTAAACCATTGTTACTTGCTTACAGGTTCGTAGACTGAATGCACATAGAACAGATGAAAGAATGACGAAAATTATTTTCCACGAACACTTTACAGTTCAGGAAACTTTCATACAAAAATACCCTTTCAGCTCTTCTCAGACAGAATTCAATCAGTAGTCACCACTTTAAACTTCTGAGCACATTAAACGCAAAACAATGCAAAGCACATCCAAAAGTGGAAGTTCGCACACAACTCTGTGCACTCTGAACTCTCAATACTCTGAGCTAATGTAAAAACTGATGCACTCCAATTAGCAAGAAATTTCCAGTACCTTCGATTCCTGGAAATTACATAGGACCGGATTCAGTTACAGTTACAGAGAAACTAGACCAGTTATAACAAATGGTCTATTTTTCAATAGACCAAACCTATTTTCCAGCGGTTCTGAGGCTTTTTTACATTAGACAAGAGATACTATAATTTGCCTATAATTTTGCTAAAATTAATTACATATGTGCAGACTTCGTAACACACTGCCCTCTTCCCACGAAGTACACATCACGGGTAGTACAATTCTCTGGACAGAAAGCCATACTTATAGCTAAGAAAAAATCAATAACTGAATACTCAGTGCAGCACTAAAATAACAAATTTTATTAAATCATATGCAACAAATAAAACACTAAACCAATAAATAATTTTACAAATTTATATACATATAGGACCATGTTCTTAGTATACTAATTACATTTTTTACACTATGGTGGCTACATGCTATGGTCATAGTAAGAAACTAGCCTGCCGTAATGAACAACTTTAGGTTTAAAATTTGAGGACTTAAGGATCCGAACTACGACGTCGTTCACCCTGTTAGGACATATAAGGACCGTCTCAAGGAGACTGTAGTTTAGGAGCAAATCCTTTCCGTCCAATCAGATTCCACAAACAGACCTTGTCACATTCGTAGAATTAATGTCTTGTAGCTCTCGTGTCGTTTCAGGTCTTCATCTTCTCCTACGCCAAGCTGACTCGCTCTCATGCAAAATTGTGCATCACTGCAAACCGTGCCTGGAGATCTTGAACGTGCTCCTCAGGCGTTGAACAACAGATTACAACAAGATTAGATGAAGAACAAATAACATCAGAAGGCAAAAGAAGGTCACGACCGAAAAGCATCTGGGATGGGGAAGTCTGGCTGGTAGTCTTGTGGACAACACTGCCATAGGCCAGTAAGAACGGAGGTAACTTCTGGTCCTTTCTGGAAACTATCAATGAGAAGTTGTTAAAGGGTCGCTTGTGTTTTATCTACGCCGAATACCTTGCGTTAGTTCTTTAATTATTGTCAAGATAAAATTCCTTCCTTGATCTGAATGTAGGAGAAGAAGCACTTCAAATCTGGAAATCCAGTTCTGTATCATTACCTATGCGACCCTGACAGCCTCTTGATTGGAACAGGATACGCATCAAACTATTGGGTGAAGTAATCAATGACAAAGAGGATGTATTTTTTGCCATCAGCAGTTCATGGCAGTTCACACGATATCCAAGGCAATGCGCTCAAAACACGCTATTACATTCTAACTTTGCAACTTTCCTCGGCTACGTTTCTTCAGTCCTTTCCGGCCGGCACAGGCTTTGCGCGTCAGCCCTTGCTTTAGTCAAATAGAAACGCTCTCGAACGCTACAGAAAGTCCTCGTTATTCCAAAATGGCTTTCTATTGGACTGCTATATAGATCTTTGAGGACATCCGGGATCCAAGACCTTGGAAATATCAGCTGTCACAGGATTGTATTTTCATCATCCGATTCGAATTTCCAGAACAAGATGCCGTTTCGTATATGGAGTGAGTTCCAGTGGGAACAAATTTGTTTTATCTTAGAACTATGGATCGACATGTTCTACCAGGTAGGTTTCCTATTCGAAGAGTACATTAAGTCAGTTTTGAGTTTATGTCTGTTATTATGATGCCTGAGTTCTTTGTCACTCCATGGTTCTTTGTCAGACGATGTTGAAATTGTAACTTGATGAACGACCGGATAAAAAGATATCTAAAATTCAATAAATTCATGAGAAAAACAAACGAAAGGTAACGAAAGATTACTTTTAACTGTGCAAGATAATTTTAAGATTGCCATAATTTGCTTGATGTTCTATTTTTTTGACATGATTTATAACATAATGTTCCACTAAATTTAATAATATTACACACGCCACCCAGACGGTATAGTGGTTAGGGGAGCCTGACTGCGATACTGAAGGGCCCGGGTTCGAATCCCAGAGAAGACATGGGTGTAAAATTGTCTGTCCTTTCATAGGAGGTAGCGGTGGCCGCCTATTAGGTGCCTCCACAATAAAATGGCCTTAGTAGTGGCTAAGGCCACTTCTGGCCTTAGTAGTGGCCAATGCCGTTATAGGCAAGTGCCCGCCATTTATAAAAAAAATAATATTACACACAGGTCTGGCTCTAACATTTTCGGTGCTTAGGAAATCTATACAATCGGCGGCCTAAATATTAAACGTATTAATCATTCAAAGGGACATATACATTTATTTAAATATTATTTTTATTATTTGGCGCCCTCCGAAATCGGCTCTGTAGAGGGCTACTGTTGAGATCCAGAATATACAAATAATTAACGGAATAACAGACAGTAGCTTAGTGACCTGTTCATTGGAAGTGAAATTGTAGGAGGAAAGTGATTCGACGATTAAAAAAAGGTGCCTGATTTTGATGCGCCATTACATTGGTAATCAAAATGCAACACAATATATCTCTCCACAGACTTACTACATTTCTCTTTCATCTTTCCATTTCTTCACTCAGTTAAAACTTTACTACAAATGTTTTAACTGCGCGTCATGAGAGTACTAGTAACTGAGCATCATGAGTTTTGGCCTGTCATGTGTAGCATCACGAGAGGCCAAAAATAAGAAAAATAAGAAATAATAATACGTCATAAACGCTAGACATTAAAATTTCATTCGGAAAACAGCAAACATTAAACCTCTGTTAATACACCAGTTTGAGTAGGAAAGTTCTGTGTAATGCATTAAATTTCCAATATTTTTATAAACACTGTTTGTAATTTACGATGCGTTTAAAAGAAACTGATAAAGACGATATTAAATGTAAACTGGGAGGAAAAAGTATGCTATGCTGAAGGATCTGGCAACAAGAAATGCAACCTGCGCCACCTGTTTGATATCGCGTTTTTCGGATTGCGCTTGCGTTGATCCTTCCTATCTACTGAATAACAGCATCCCCCATCACGGAATGTGAGAGGCATGTCGCGGAGAAGACGAAGACACGTACGAAACAAGGAGAAACGTAAGATATTAATTTGAGAAATTATCTGTTATTGAAGAAACTTGTTGATTATGCATAGCATGTGTATTATAATGATATATGTGCCTCTTTCATGTGTCACAGAATTTAAAAAACATCACTGCCGAGCAAGTGTTGCGAAACTTCCCTAAGGTATCCGATCTTACTGATGCGAGACCTAACGAGATAAAAAAGTGAATTTGGTTTCATTCTACTACTAAAACTGGTCTGTCTTTCTGAGATTGAAACAGTTATCAATAATTGTTCAAAATTTACGAGATTTGGAAGTTTAATAACACATGAATCTCTGGTAATTCGATGTTGATGTTTTAACTCGCATTCCTTCACTGTTGAAATTTAAAGGGCCTTTTTTCGAGAGAGATTTTTCCTCCTATTTCCGCTTTTACCATCGCGAGTATTCTGTTTGAAGTGTTTGATTACAATTTTAAAGAAGTAAAAACGGTAAAACATTTAAAAACATTATGCTTGAAGAGAACAGGTGGTTATTAAAATAGAAGTATGTGTATAAAAAAAACTTTACCCCTTATTTCGGGGTAGTTAGAAGTTTACCCCTTATTTCGTGGTTGCGTTAAGGTACTTTACTGGCATTTACATGTGATTAAAATTTATTTATTAAGTAATAATAAGCTTTTGAATAAATATAAAGTAGATTTTTAATTCTGGAAAAAAATAAGTGCTGAAACTGAGTACAAATGTGCATTTAAAAAAGTGTTATACTACATATATAAAATCATAATAAACTCCGAATATTATTTCTGTTTATGCAGATGAAATATATTATTTGAAATTTGTTTTTAAGCAGGTATTTTTTTGTATCTGTATATGCCAGTATTATTTTATTAATATGTAAAAAAAATATAAAATGAAGTCAGAAAAGATCATTACATATATCATTAAATAAGCTAAAAATATTACTGAAGTGTACATTTAGATGCAGATTGAAACAGTTTGTTATATGCTATGTAATTAGACTGAGTTTAGAGAATGCATTTAGATTACTGGTTTGAAAAATACATTTGAATAAAAGTCGAATAAAATTTGCACTTAAGTTTAACGTAAATAAAATCCTGTTGTGAACCTTGTCTATAATTTTATGTAATTATTAGAGATTTATTAATTTAAGGTTTTAATTATTTAAATATTAGTTTAAAGTTTAATGTAATTAATAAAATGATCAGAAGATGCAGCTCCTATTATAACAGAAGTAATATTTAAATGATTTTGTCAATGGGGAGTGATCTAACTGTGCATTTCTAGATTGTTTTTATTTTTCTGTTTTCGATTGTCTGTTTGGACTGTTTTTGACATTTATTGGAGGGAAATGTTCTGAGTATAATATTTCATAGATAAAAATAGAAAAAGGTACAGTTATTTTTAGCCCAAAAAAGCCATTAGTTTTGAGTCATGATTTTACATCGATTCCATTTAAATGTCATCCTTTGCAAATGCATTGTTTCCTTTTTCATTTGAGTCTGTTGCCATTCGGCAAAATGCAAGATCTTTCAAATATAAGCTGTCTGTTATTGATTAACATATGAAGCAATATGAAAGGCAATAGATGCAGTTCATAAGAATATTTTTTTTAACTTTTTAATGTGATTTTTAAATAAAAGGGCATTGAATTTTTGTTTATCTAAATAAAACTTAAAATATTTTTATAGAATTGCATTATATATTTTTTCACTTTTCAACTTTAAAGAGGCTTTTTGGACAACTGTTAAAATCCAAACCATTTCTTATATGTATATAAATTTTGCAGTTTTTATTTAATAGTGCAGCAGAAACATAATTAATTTAATTAATGATTTTCAGTCTTTGCACTAAAGAGTTGTCTGTCAGTGACTGAAATGCATGGGTGATTGCGAATTGTCCTTTTAGTGCATAGACTTTAATCACTTTTAATCCATTTTCAAATTAGAGATTCTCCTTGATAATTTCAAAAATAATATGTTTATTATTATATATTTGGAATGTTAACCTTGATGTTCATTCTAGATCAGTTTCATAATTTCCAGTAAGCATCTTCTGCTTTTCTCTTGCTGAGTCTCTCTGCTTGAGTCCCAGAAAAGCCATAGATGCTTAAAAATGTGTAGTTAGTACCTTTGCAGCATGGGGGCACTTAAAATGCTATTTAATGGAAAGTCTTATTAGTGGCTGGTAATAGGGGAAGAGAAGTAGGAGATCCTTGCACCAGATTCTGGAGAGTCATTCAAAATTGGGATAGAGCTGAGCAGCCATTCTGCCACTTATAAAGCATCCAAACCTGTAGCCGCACTCTCCAATAGATGCTGTCTACTTAGTGACTTAACAGCTTTTACCTCCTCCGTGGAGCTGTTTCTAAATTTGCCACTCCTCTTGATATACAAACAAAATAGCTAAAAAATGACAAAATTATATTTAGGGAAATAAATTTCCAGGGAATGTTTTATTTCTGAAGAAAGAAATCATTCCAACATTTGAAAATTATATATATATATATATTTTTTTTCAAAACCATCGGTGAGATTGTAAAGGTATATTTGATTGTTGCATTTGCTATTATGTAGGCAGAATAGAAAAATTTCTTTAATGCAAAATAAGCATTCATAATTAATACTTCTTAAATGATTTTGATTTTGAAAACTGATCTTGCATCTTGCCAATACATACAGCAGTTGGGAGGAACGTTCACAACAGTATTATGATATTCAGAAAACTTTGTTCTGGAGATTGTATTTTAGAACAGAACGCAAAAATTCAAAAGTACCATCCTTACATGTTCCTGTTTTGTTTTCAATAACAAAAATAAAAATCTGAGATAATTCTCTGTTAATGAGGAATAAGTCCTTATTAAAGTCATACTTTAGTTGTTATTTATAATTTTATTTAAAAATTTTTGACAGAATAAAAAAAAAGGTGTATTTATGTATTATTGCAATCCCTCTAATTGAAGTGGCCAGATTTTCTGAATGTATTAAATACTGGCAATCATGCTCATAATATTGTTCCAATTAAGCAGTGTTGCTATTTTCATATGTGTTCCTTTTGTTGCATTCCAAGTTCCAATAGTTTTTATAAACAAATTTTGATATTTTTTACCTTAAACTAAATTTTTTAATATGCACTTGTGAAATTATCATGTAATGGAAGGAACTGTACTAAATTTTCTACGATAATGTAGTATTTTCTGCAGGGATGCAGTATTGCTGCAAAATCTTGAAAGAGGATAGTAACGAAATTGTTCTGTTGATAGTCGATGTGCAGGGATGCAGTAATGCTGCAAAATCTTGAAAGAGGATAGTAACAAAAATTTTTTTTTTTGTGGATAGTCGATGTGCAGTGCAATGCCAAGTTTATGCTAATTCTTTGATCGTTTTTTAGGAAAACCAAACGCTGTGGGGAAAAAATAAATAAATAAAATCATGAAAAATGTAAATGTTTTATCTTTTAATGTATCATGTAATTATTAATTAAAATTTGCATTTTAAATTGCTACAATGTGTTTGCTTTTGATATGTTGATAATGTTTGCAACCTATGATAAATGTTGATAGTTTGGAAATGTTTTTTTTTAAAAAGTTGCAAAATTCACCGTCTTACAGTAGTAACAAGTCAGTTGAGTTATTACAAAAATGTCAGGTATAACAATAGTATGTAGGTATTGAAATCTTGTGGGGATTTCTTTAAATATTTTATCTAGAGTAAAAACTACTTTTTTTTATCAAATCATTACGTGCCTCAACCATCCACACAACTAATAAAATATTGTTTCACATGAAAAATAGCACACTAAAAAATGTGCCACCTGTGGCATACCGCTCCCTTTCTTCTCTATCTATGCCGCTGTCTCTACTTGTTGGCCATGATGAATTTGTGGACTTCATAGAGAGATCTGTCAGATCAAGAGGATTAGAAACAGTAAAAAGTTTCTTTCTTATTTTGCATATTGTTTACATTTTTAATAGTAATGTTGTAATATGATAATATCTGCATTTGGAGAACTCTTAATCTCTAACATGTTTTTAATACTGTGTCTTGTCAGTTACTTACTTTTCAGATAATTAACTCAAACTGGTTTTGCAAATGAGATAAGCTTCAGCAGTTTATTTTGTTACTGAATTACAACAATAGCTAAAATTCTTTTATTGATGTACTCTTTTTTTCTAGTAATTAGTAAAACCACTAATATTTTCCTGTCAGCAGTAACAGTTGGTGGAGTTCTCACAAAACCTGCAGCAATTACTCTAACAAAATTTTGAAGGAATAGATGGCTTTTTATTTAATTAGATAACCACATATTATTCTTCATTTAGTTGCATTATTAATGGATAAAGATTGGACATTTAAAAAACTTAAATAAATTTGAGCTCAAATTTTGAAATTATCTGATAAGGAAATTCATTTTAACTTGTGTAAGTCATTCAAATGGCCAAAAATCATCAATAATGTTTAAAAATAGGAACATCTTCTTCGTAAACATGGTACCACAAAAATTCCTTAAATGAAAATTTCAGTGTTGCTTAGTTGAACTGTATTTTTATTGTGTTGCTTTTCTAAATCTTGCATCTTTTAATGGTTTCAGGATATGTACCAGTATTGGGATCTATATGTTTATATATCAGTCATTAACTTTAAAATATTTAAATCCTGCACCTGTTAATTCATTAGTTTTGTAGACCTTCCAACAATCCAAAATAACACATAGATTTGGGAAGGGGAGTTAACACTTTTTTGTTGGCTTATTGAAAAATAATTGGAATTATGTAAACCAAAGCAAAGATGTTATGAGTATATTGCAATGTCATGCTTAACTATTATTCACACTAAATCAGCACTGTTTGTGTCAATTTTGAGAGAGAATTTTCTAAGACATACACTTCTCTGTGTCAGTAATAATCATAATGGTCATCAGCTGTGAAGTACTAGTGTTATAGAGAATGTCATAAATATTTTAAAAAGTCCATTGTATTTCAACCATGAAAATGGGAGTTATAAATAAAATGCATTATAGAAATGAGTAATAAACAAAAAATACACACATGGCAGCAAATAAATTGGGGGGAAAAATTCTGATTCATTCACTCATAAATGCTGAATTGTGCTGATGAATTTTAACATATGAAGAAAAACTTGAAATTATGAATATTTTTTTTATTACTTTCGCATGTTTGTTTAATATGCAGTTTCAATTTTCCAGCATATGGAAGTCTGAACGGTGAATGGATGATTGAAAATGTCAGATAACATGGAAGTGGTTTATTTAATAAACCTGCTGAGAAAAAAAAAGTATTTTATTATAGAGACAATAGAAATGGATACAGTTGCAGCACACTGAAATGATGCCATAATTTTATCAATATATTACTGAAATTAATACATTATAGTGGTTAACGTGGTGCCACTTGGCACGGAACATAAATGTGCTGCAAAATCTAAACAGAGATAGTAAAGGCAACCTTAATGATATATTCTACCTCATGAAAAGAATGGCTGTTTTTTTTAAATCCAAAAAACAAAGGCAAATGCAGAAACTCATAAATAAGAAAGCGTTTGATTATTCCAAACAGTAATTGTACAATGATTAATTTTTAATTGCAGTTAATAGAATTCTACCAGTGTAAGCTTTTGACTGTAGAAGTAGATAATCAGAATAGTTGTTGGAAAGGAATGCACTAACATTCAAACTTATGTTCACTGAAAAAACTTTCCATCTTGATGATTTTTTTTGTTGCAACCCATTTTTTTATTTTGAAATGTTAGTGTCCCAGCATGGTTAATATCTTAGTCATAGAATTTAATAGCAACTGTTCACCTGTAGCAGTTGCCAAATCAAATAATCTAGCTGATTCTAAAAAAAAATCAGCACTTTAACGAAAAAGCAACGGAAAAGTCTTGGAAGGAAAGTTACTGGATCAGTGTTGGTTCTTTCCACTTATTCGCAGTAATGTCATTGCAGAGTTATTCATGATGTAAAACAAACAGGTTATGACATTTAATCCTTTAGCATTCAATTATGACTGACGCCTCAATAACTGTAAAATACCATTTTGTGTTTTTTTATTCTATTACACTAAAAATTATCTTATTAGAAAATAAAGCCATGTATATTCTGATGTTTAGTACACTAAGTGTACAGCTGAAAGGGATATATTGTGACAATTTGTACTGTGTAAAATTCAACAATGTGTTTTAGGAAAAATATAGCTTTTGTCCTGGTTAATTTGCTTCACTTGGTAGCACTATAGACAATGTATCTTACATAACACATGCACAGTAATGATAGTAATAATAAATTTAATATGAGTACTACTAGAAACTGCCATAGTAGTAATAATTTCTGATATGAATTTAATGTTGCAGGTTATGGCAGCTAATAAAAGTGAAAGAGAGACTGCTGTGTATTTTAATTCTGTACTTTGTGTCATACTTTACCTTAGGCAAATACCTCACTTGTCTTGTTTGCTGGCTGTGTATGGATGTTGTGAAGTCAGATTATGCTAATTTATGTTATGTTGCAGCTAAAGTAATTTCAGTTTATTTATTTATTTATTTTTACGATCAACGTGCTGATTACATGAACACTAAATGCCTTTGGCAATGCTTCTTCATATAAAGTATCATCATGGAATGTTTGTTCCATTTGAAGTTACAATTCTTTTTCTGGCTACCCACTTAAATCTGATGAAGTATTTTTACTTACGTTTCTTCTCATAGTTCTAATTCTCTCCTCCATGTCTGCTAAATTATGTGATTACACTTCATGCACTAATACCCAAATTGTTAAAATTGTAAAATGTTGATAATTTTATTCTAGGTTCAAATTTTATGATAGAATAGGTGACCTTTTTTTGATGTGTCGCTTGCTTTGCTGTTACGTATAATTTATTTATCTGCATTGTCAAAAATTATATCTTTATCTGTAAAGCTTTTTAAGGAAAAAGTGCAGTTGATCCTCCAGCAGTACAACTTAGCTTGCACTATAAACATTTTATATCGAGCGGTCATCAATTTCTCAGCATGTAGTCATCAACATATTATAGCTGTTGCATTAATAATTCAGTGTTATCATATTAACTGTATGATGAGAGGCACTTCTTTTTTTTAATCTGCATTATTTAAAGTACTGAAGAAAGCTCACAAAACCTACCTTCATGTTAAGCATAACTGCATAATGATGTCTACATTAGCACACAGCATAATAAACCCTCAAATTTGTGATAATACAGAAACCATTACAGGAAAAGCAAATTAAAAAAATTTCAAAATTTAAAACTCATTTGACATGCAAGCATTAAGTCCTCAATTAGAAACCTAAAATCAAAATGTAGTTTTGGCATATTTCATCTCTAATATGAATCCATAGTTTAAAAAAAAATTATTTTTTATCTGTCTTGCTTCTTAACAGCAAAAAAAAATTTCATGACTTAAATTGGTATATATGTACTTTCTGTTGATTATATTTGATAAACAGAAACTGTCATTAAATAGTATGATTTAGCACCAGTAATGGGTAAGCATACTATCACAACACATTCCTAACATTTTCATTTTCTGCAGCCATGATTTGTTCTCAGTAAGCCAGTTTAAATTTTTGGGGGGCAGAAGGGTATAAATTAAATGCTATTTTTTAAGTAACTGCTGTGGTATATCATTCTTTTGGTTATTTTAATTCCACGTTAGCATAACGTAATAGGGGGATGGACTAACATGATGAATATTCTCAATGAAGAAAGCTATATGAGTACAACAGTATAAAAACAGTTGTGTGAAGATAGCAATAAAGTAATTCATTCATACTTTATGTGTTCTTGGTGCCTAGATTGTAGAGAGATCTGTAGGGAGGCAGTTTAATGATCTCATAGTCTGCTTTTGAACATGGTACAGTTGTAATTTCAGTTATTAGTTACTAAATTTAATTTTCTTCATATTCTGCTTGAGAAATTAATGGATGACACAGCATATCCCTGAGATGTAAAGGCATGGAAGGATGTCATTGATGATATGAGCAGGATAGAATGGTTGTAAATAAAGCAGAAAATAACAGAAATATTAGTTTTGAAATATGCGTAAGACTTGTGATTCACATTTGACAATTGCTAGAACTAGGTTGACAGATTTTTAACAAATGAGGCAAATATCAAAACTTTGCTTGGAAATGTATTTTTTTAAAGTTTCCCATTAATATTTATTACATTTCAGTTTTGTACCTTTTTCATATTTAAGCTGAGGTAATTCAGTTTTCTTCATCCTTGGGATAACTATAACAAATACAATCAAGTCAGGCTTATTTCATCAATAGTATGTTTATCTTAGTGCAGTCTGCATTCAATTATTAGCATTGACATATTTTATGCACTGACCGCCAAAAACATAAAAACGTTAAATTTAAACAAAAAATTTAAGAGCTCACATACAAGCAAACTGTGTGCCAGAATCCATTGCACAACACATATTAATTTTATGAACAAGACAAGTTAATTCAAAATAAGTGGTTCAGAAAGAAATCATACTTGAGATTGCTTAATAAATTTTATCAAAAATATCAGTAATAACATAAAAGGTTAATATTTCAAATTTCTATAGACTGTCACAGATTTTGAAAATGAGTGACGTTTTTGACTTGAGTGACATTTGCATGATAGTCTGAATCTTGCCATCTTGTGTCGGCATGACCTTATTCGAGCAACTGGGTCAACCATGCTACTTCCATGCTGCTTTCACTGCTTAAGTCGTGTCTTTGCCATTTACATTCCCCAAAAGAAAAATTGCAAGGAATAAGATAAAGTAATTTAAAGAGGGGAGAGAACATTAATATACATCCTTTGAATTAGCATAGTGTTCCATTGTTCTGAAAGATGTTGGAGATAATCATGCACATGCCTATGCCAGTGTCAGGGCACCATCTTGTAGCAAAATGAAGTCAAGTTCTTTTTCTTTCAGCTGGGACAAAAAAAACACCTGGACATCATGTCAAGATGAGCTGTGTCAGGGTGGACTCTACAAAGAAGAAATATCTAAACATATTGCTGTTGGTTATAGTACATAACACATTACTTTCCCAGAATCATGTTCATGTTCCAGTTCAGCTACAATTTTTTCATGTCACAAGATCTCTAAATTTCATGTTCACTTTGCCACATAAACGGAATGTGGTTTCATCAGTGAACATTAATCTCTGCCCTTATGCAAATTTATGCAAAATTTTATACATTTTAGTTTGCCATTAGTCATTACTACTATGTACCGTATGAAATTTGTAAGGCTTGAACTGTAGGTAGATATGTAATATGCTTCATAT
This sequence comes from Stegodyphus mimosarum, assembly GCA_000611955.2. NCBI lineage: Eukaryota > Metazoa > Arthropoda > Arachnida > Araneae > Eresidae > Stegodyphus > Stegodyphus mimosarum. The sequence continues at coordinate 282,555 of KK113895.1, forward strand.
TGTTACTTCTGGAATGTTAAGTTGCCTGCAGGCACAATGTGTTGACTTGCTGGCCTGAATGATTTGAATGTTATTGATAGATGGCCATTCTCTGCTTTTCCTTTTGCATAAGCAAGTTTCTCCTGAAACTGTTCATTCATGCTATGATATCATGATGGTGAGGTGCTTCTTTAGCAAATTTACTCTTGAAATGTTTCTAGAAAATGGTTATTGATGTATGTTTCATATTTTAACACACAATAAGCTTTTTTTTTTGTCATTGATGCTCTTATTTTGAATATCACAGCTTCTGAGTATTTTGGAAATGGGGTGTCCAATAGTATCGCCAAATGAATCTTGCCTATTGAAACTTTTTGTATTATTTAGGATTTTTTAAGTAAATTTTCTCTAGCAGTCATTGTTACATATTCTTTTTATATCATTAATTTATATGCATAGATTGAAGCTATCTTTAATTTCAACTCAACATGGCAAAAACAAAGGATTTGTTTGACTAATGTCAGATTATTACAAGATGCCTTAGTCAAAGCATCTCTGAAACTATAATACAGTAGTACTTCGGTATACATCATTAATCTATTCCAGGTCCTTGGACATACACCAAATGAAATTTTCCAGTAAAAAATAAAAGTATAATGCATTTAATACTAAAATATAAATGCATTGGGTGAAATATTATATAAATGAAGTACAAATAAATATACAAAAGTGTACTGTTATGTATAGTACATGTATAAATATATTTCATAGTGTATGTAAATGAAGCACTGTACATTTATACATTAGTTATTTATTTTTTCTGATATCCACATCAAAAGCACTTTTTCAACATGCAGTACCATCTCTTATCCTTGTTTGGTAATCAGTTTTATTCCGTTTGCTAATTTAATAGTATCTTTAGTTTTCGCAAGCATAGGGCACCATTGCACTTGGCATACGGTTTGCAGCAGCCAAGTCCCAGATACGCATGCTATCTTCATACTTTTCAACAAATTCTTTTTTTCCATCTCCATGTTGATTCTAACAAATTTCTCCATTGCTTGACTGTTCTCATTAATTTTCCTAAAACTCATTGTTAATGAATTAAAAAAAATTATGGGAAAACACACAAAATTACTTGAAAATTCAGAGTTATAGTGCGGGTTGTTTACTGAATAGTTGCAACAGCCATACTGATGCTCCTGGGCAGTCATAGCATTGGCTTGAAAGAGGTAAACATGTTTAATGTTAACAATCATGACTCATCGAACTCAAGTCAGGTGCTAAATAAATGTCATACACCAAACAAAAATTTTCGTGTCCAAATTGGATATATCCAAGTTTGATGTGCTTCAAAAAGATGTATACTGAGATACCACTGTATGACTTGTGGTTGGACTATTGATCGTGATCAAAACAAAAGCAGTAACACTTAGAACTAGTAACAGCATGTATGTTAGCTTAACTGACTGGTGCTAAAACACAGTGCAAAATTTTGCTGTATTAGAAAACTTAATATTTTAGTTGTGGTGACAACCCCAATGTATCAGAACATGCAATTTATTGCATTCTTGTGTATAAGTTCCTGCACCTTTAGGTTTATTCATAGTTTTAGTGCTTGCAACAGGTACTTGAGTTGCAAGAAGAAGATTACTATGAATTCTATATTTGATGCATGATGGTGGTAGGCAAACCTGAGGATCTTGTTTATCCCAGTTTAAAAGTTTATTATCTCACCTCAATGCACTGTGAGACATGCGAAGGCAGGCTGGAGGAAGTGTGGCTATATTACTTTGGAAAAGTACTAAAACCATTATCTCGTTAGAACAAAATCTGTCTGTTCAAACTTAGCATCATATCTGATCAAGTAACACCTTTTATATTGACTGTATTTCTGGAAAAATGATACCTTTCATCAAGGTAATCATCTCACACTGAGAAGAAGAGATTCCAAGAACATGTTAGATATGAATCCTGTCAAGCATTTGTGATTTTGAATTGGAATGAAAATGTTATAAGCAACATCTCACTAATCACAGGATTTTCAGAAATTGAAGGATATGCTGCTGCAAATGTGGTATTAAATTCAGTGTATGCCTATCTACATATCATCAGATTTCTGCCATGTTTAGTCTATGTGATTCATTTAATTCATGCCTTTGTCTTTTGGACATTGAGAGAAAGACCTGCATCATATTAGGTGGGCATTTTAAAGTTTTGGCCTAATAATTTACTCTGTTGTATTCTTTTGTGAAATGAAGTATTGCGTATCAACAGCATTTTATGTATTGACTTTCTGCTGTCTTAATTGTATAATATAAGAATAAAAATTAACCTCCTATTCAAGTTTTTCTTTAGCAAATGGATCTAATGTAAATTTTATAAAATGCATTATTATTTAGGGAGATGGAATTTATTATTATTTAGGGAGATGGAAATCCTTTGAACGATGCCAATAAGTTATTTGGAAAATGTTATGAATAACCATTGATGCCAGGATATTGTTTCATAACTAATTTTTTGTCATAAAGCCTTAATCTTTAATTTAAAGAAAATTGTGGAAGATAATTCCCCCCCCCATTATAAATATTTTACTGCAATAATGCTTAGGCATTAATATTGAAAGGTATTATATAGTTGTACTAAAAATAAAATAAAATTGTGATTGAAAAGAAGCTATATATAAGCTATATGTCGCTTATTTCAACGCCACATATATTCAAATCTTTCAGAAGCGTTTCTTTTTATAAATAATCCATCATCATTACTTCCATAGTTTATGAATACTTTTTGGGCGTAATTTATAAACATTTTATGGTATATCTCATGATAATAGGCAATTCTTCCACTGCAAATGCATAAACAGCCATATTATTGCAGGTACATGGAAAGCACTGGAAAAATTTACCTTCTTCAGGATGATATCATTTAGCTTTATGGATAATAATATTTTACTGCAAATTTCAGAAGGCGTTTCTCAAGTAATAAGACTTTTAGCTAGTCTGAATTACGAGTTTTCGTTTAGCTTCATCTGTCTACTGAGCTTTCCGTGTCGGTCACACTCAAGGTCGTCTTGTGCAGTCTTGGACACAGCGCTGCTTGAATTTGTGGTGTCTTGCAGGAAAGCCTTTATCGCTTGTTCGGTTGAATTTAAGGAAATAAAAACGCTATGAATCACACTAATGTTGGATTTTATATCACTTTCTTTATTAAAGCGATTGTATAGCAATGTAGTGTTATTATTCTATTATGTTTTATGCAAGCCCTAATTAATAATGTCTTCTGGCTGAATAGTTTTCTTTTCTTTCCTTTCTTTCTTTCTTTTTTTAATCTCTGATTGCATTTTAATGATTTCCTTCATGAAAAAGGTACACCAAAAACTCATGGAAGTATTATTACAGTGAATGCACACATATGCTGGAAATCGATCCAGTTAAAATGAACATCGTATACCATTGCAATTTTTAATCATTTTGTACTATTTATGACTTCAATCGTTAAACATGACTGAATTTTGCATGTGAATGATTAATAACTTTCTCGGAAATGTGTTTCAGCCTTTTGATTTTTTTTTGGTGCATTTTTTGCTTGCAACTTCTCTGCACTTTTAAACGTGCGTAGAAAATCTCCCCCCCCCTTTTAAATTACTAGTTGCTTGCGCGGCTAGCCATCTTAAATAGTTATTATGGAAAAGAAACAAATATATAATTTATTTAATGTGTCTTGCTAATGTAATTTCTTAATAATATTTGATGCTTTTAATTACATACATCAGGAATGAGACGCATTTTTTAAAAATCAATCAGATTATAAAGTGAGAGGAAAATTATTATTCAGAACTGCGTTTATTGCTTTTAAGTCAGTCAATTTCTTAATCAATAACAGACAGGTGCAGCTACAGGTACAGGCAAAAGTATGGAGGACAACCAGCGATGTGCAATAGGTCAACTGGTAATGCCTCTCCGTTCTGACTAAACCCCCCCCCCCACACACACACAAAAGGCGTTATAAGATTTTGAAGAAAAGATTGCGTTCCGCCGAGGAGATGAGCATCAGAAACTTTCCAGAGGATCTATAGTTTACCTGTTGTGGCACATCGTACAATTTCACCGTACGCCCCACAGTCAGTACTTATTGAAAATAATAATTTAGGACATCATGAGATTACAATGCAATTTGAAATTCACAAGTTACATTGAGAACATTTGTTTTGGTTTAACAAAAATTACAAATAAACATAATAAGTAACTGATAATCATAATGAAATAAATATATTAAGTGCTGTGAGCACGATGTTCTAATGAACTGTACTAATAATATTAAATAAGTGTCTACGCGTTCAGATCGTTTGAGAGTAACATTAAAAAAACACTGTGAGTAAGAATCTGAGAGCTCTGGGATTTGAGAATATAGAAAATGATTTTAACAAGAAACCAACACAATTTTAAGAAATGTACTGAAAATGGTATGCTGGAGCAGGTTGTTACAGTTTATAAACCACATGTTTAAAGTTCATAAGTAAAATTATTTTGAACATATTCACAGGATGTAAAAGTTAATTAAATTTATGCAGCATGAGGAACTTACACTTGGCGAGACCTAGGCCGTAGGAAGAGACTCGTTGAATAATTTTTTAAAACTTATGATACTGATGTTTAATTAAAAACTTCGGAATGCCTGGAGATGAGTTTGTGGGGATTTTATGCTATTATCCTCATTTAAGGGGCATGAGAAATTAATTATTCAGAATTTCTTTATTTTCCATTTATACAGATGTCGGTGTTTGCCATATTTCTTGCTTACAAGTATTTGGGAAAGGGCCGTGTCCTCTGATAATAATTTAATGAAGGATTCGAGTACAGAGATATGAAGCTTTCATTTTGGATTAAATTATATGTGCATCTTTACTGCGAAGCATTATCCACAAATTTGCACAACATTGGTGCGTAGAAGATTTTATTTTTACCATGACAACACCTTACTTTTAAATAGCTGAGTTTTCTAATTAAATTTGAAAGATAAATATCTTATACTTTGGCGAATAGCAACACACTGGCGCACCGAAAGCAAAAATGTTTTGTTTCGAGCAGCGTCTGTACACTGCCTTTAAATGCAGCGGAACCTTATACGCCTTGGATCACGAACAGATTTTCCAAATGACACTTTTCACTTTTCCATAATACATTTTCACTTTTCAGATTGTTCAGATTTTCCGTAATACATTTTTCACTTCTCAGATTGTTGCCACCAAATATTATCGTCCTGTATCACATTTATAGAAATTAAGTAATGAAGAATCTGCATGAATGTATGTATTTTTCTCGCATCGTGAAAAAACAGCAGTACCATGAGACATCAGATTTTGAATAATAGTCCTCCACTCGAATATGGGCATCTGGAAGCCCGAATTTGGAATTTGTTTTATTATCTATTTCATATTTTGTGAAACTTTATAGAAGTTTTGATTAACAAACTCAACGACTTCAAAGCGAGCAATGGCAACACTGTGTGGGGAAAAAAAAAAAAAAAAAACTTTATCTCCAGCGCGCGAGACTATCAGAAATTCTAAAGATATGGTCTTTTTAAATATTTTGTAATATTGCTGTTGAATTGAATTTCATAGTTTAAGTGCGAACAAATGATATTTAATAAATAAAGGCAACACACAAAGGGTTAAAAAAAGCCCCTTTAGGCGCAATATGAAATATGAAAGCTTTCAGATTTTTATTTATTTATTTTTCGACTTTAAGGTAATCATATTTGAATAAGGACCCAGTATATTTGTTAAAAGTGAAATTCAACGGAAATATACTTAATTTGATCATGCCAGACAAAACATTACTATTATAATAAGCGAATGTAATTTTAAGATATACTGAAACAGGAACCACCACTGTAATAAGTTCATTTCCGTAAGAATCTTAATATGAACACATTGCCATACATTTCTTTCTTTATGTAACGAACACAGATAATCACAGATATACTGTAGAGATTAGAGCTACAAAAAGGGATGATAAGTAGAGTAGTAATTTTATCGCGAAAAAAATATTTGTAGAGCGGTCGCAGGAAGGATGAAGAAATAGCGTGAAACATTCATGACTTAGGATGTATCGTAACTAGAATAATCACTCTTAGTTCCTTCGTGTTAGATCTAGTATTTTTTTATATATTTATAATGTTCTAATACGTTTCTCATCAGATCTAATACTTTTCATATGTCGCAGACACTTAGCCAACGAGATACTTCGTCTACAGGACATTTAGTCGACTTCGGCACGAACTTTTAACCGCCAGCAAGTTTAGCTAACATTAGATACCTTTAGATAAAACATACGATTACGGCTTTGTAAAATTGATTCATATTTATCCGACAAAAGGCCATTTTCAGGGTACACAAGGAGAAGGTTTATGGACAAATACCTCATTTTTGTCTTTATTTAAAGCCGTACAGAGTATAGGTTTTAAAATTAGAGCGAGCTTAGGTTAACATTAATTTTGAAATCAATTTCAAGAGCGATCCGACATAGGTTCCTGTATTTCAGAAGGGGGAAGAAAAATTTCAGTAGTGTGAGGAACGAAATGATTTTATATGGAAGTCATTGGCTGCAGCAAAGCGAAAACGAGTATAGCATAACCTGTCGATGAAATTAGTAATGACACGTGAAATAAGATATTAGAATTTTGGAAGCGCTAGAAATCAGATTCGAAAATTGTCATTAAGTAGAGGAGAAAATATTTTGTTAATGTTAAAGGATTTAAAGAAATCCAATTTACTAACTGAATAAGCTTTACGTATAATTTTTGATACCGTAAAATTAAAATTATGATTAAGTGTCCAGTTGTGATTAGCTATTAAAAATTTGTTTATTTCTCCTTTTCAAACAAACTACTCATGTTCCCTGATGAGAAATTTCAGCGCTCATACAGTCTGACCAGTATATGTCAAAACATATTAATTTAATACGCTGGAATTCCACAAGAATTAAAATCAAAGATGGGATGTTTAAGAATCGAATTTTACTGATAGGTAAGAAAATGACTTGAAAGTTGAACTTATGAAGAATCCAAACAATTTCGTAAGAAAGTTTAGTTAGAAAGATTAGATTTAGATTCTTTTGTTAGAACGATTGAAAGATTAGATTTGGAAAGGTTGTCGGGCAAATATGGACAAATTTTACTAAAACATGGTCGCAGTTTTTGTCTAAATGTACGCACTGTGAGCTAAACTGCAATTCGCTAAATGTAAAATTAGAAAATATATACTTAAGAAATATTTATTGTCAGGGGTAAAGGCGGAAAATTCACCTTTTCCTTTGCAAAGCTTAGGAAAAGTTAGCCTTAAAGCGCAAGAATAATGGACGAAAATGTTCTGCTGTAAGCGAGTTAGCATTTCACCTGCTCTAAGTAAAGAACACAGATGTCTTTTAGTCAGTCGTATATCATGGGAGATGTATCAGTGATTTATCTTAGTACTTTAACGGAAATGATAAGAACCAATCTTTATTGTCTCTGATGGAAACGTTTGAAAGTCTTAAACTTTACCTGGTGACTTAACACATCTATTCATTAGTATAATGTTTAAAAATGTACTGTTGCTTCATAAAGGAAGAGGGAAATCTGGAAATCTGCATATTCAAATCAGAAATTCGGATTTTCTGCGTGAATATACGAGATTTAAATTCCCCCCCCCCCATGGACAAATTATTAGTTATTTTTTAAAAATCAAAGAACCGCTTGAATGTCTTTCGAGCTATTGGACTGAACTTTACGGCAGCCTTAAATAATTAGAATAAAAACTCGAATTTGATCACATACGACCAGTGACCAAAAAGTTATCCATGTACAAAATGTATTTAAATTTTTCTTGCGAGAGTATTCTGTCTAAGTTGCGCAAAATGCATAACCGCGCGCAACTTCTTGTGTATATGCCGACTTTTAAGGTGATCTAAATTATTCACTATTTGATTCGTGTAGAATTATGATGCGTCACAGACCTGCAATTTCGTTCACTGCAGCTATAAGAAAAATTAGATGGAAAAAATCGGAAACCGATCCTCTGAAAATTAGTTTGCCTCCTATTGAAATCATTTTTGAAAATATGCATTTTAAATGTTATCAAGAGCTGTCCACTATTTTCTTGTATCTGCAACTTCAACGAAGGGCCTTCCTTTTGTAACACAGGAGGAATAAAGTAATATATTGCGGATAGAGGTTGTAGAGTTTTAAGTTATTATTATAATTTCAGCCTTTCTGCATTCCCAAGGTAGTGTTGGTGGAGATTATTATTGTTATTTAAGTGCTAATTCTTTAATTGTTTGACACTGATGATCTTCAAGAAAGGACTTGAAACTTTTTCAACGTTTTCTTTTGTATTAATCGAGGAATATAGGATTAATCTTTAACTGACACCTCAGTATTTTTTAAAATGGATATTTAAGTAATGAATAAATTTCTGTTTTACCCTTGACGTCAAAACGAACTTTGAGCACAGGGCCTTTGAGCACAGCTCGTGAAATAACAGTTATTGTATAGAGGAAAACGGAGAAAATAAAATTATGGCGTTTTTTTTCTTCCTCGTACTTTGGTTAAGGCTTCGCGTATTTGGAGTGAATAATGACGACACTTGATGAAGTATCGAAACACACTTTATTGGCCAGTATTTTTCAAGACAGCTCCAAAAACACTTTTACAGTCGTCGAAGAACTACTATAAACATGCTGAGACAATCAGCGGCACAGCCTTCAGACTATCAGGTTATAACGTGAAGACAGCTTCACGGCAAAGCACCAGAGTACACTTCCCGACTCTGCTCGGTAGTTCTCGGAACTCTACGTACTCTCGAGACTCTCCACGCTGCAACTCGCGATGCACTCGACGATACACTAGAGTACAGCTCCCGACTCGGTTCAGTCGTTCCCGGAGCTCAACACACTCTGAGATGAAACTCGACGATGTACTGCCTCGCGATACACTTAGAAAGTTTCTCAATGCACTTGACGACCAGCTCGGCTACAACACACTTTCTCGCTGACTGACTATGAACACGCTAGACGAGACACTAACTTCGCACTGGTTCTCTCTCCGCGTACCAGCAAGGTTTATATAGCTTTTGGCTTGTGTTCGAGAACATTCTGGGTTAAACCAGTAAGAATTTGTTTCAGAATGTTCTCCATGTGTGTATAGCATGTCGCCAAGTGGACGATTTCTCGCCAAATATGAACCCCGCCATCCCTTGCCATTTTCTATCAGCCCTAAACATGCTTTGCGGGGAAGCTATCTTACCGCGCCTGGACATTTCGTAACAATATTGAAACGCTTTGAGGGAGAAACACTAAATAATGTCGCTGAACCGGAATAGTGGTTCTGTCTATTGTAGAAGGGCATGGGTTCGAATTCCGGAGAACTTATGGATGTTTGTAAATGTGTAGTGTCTGAGCGGAATGGGGCCACTCTAAATATGCGGCGAACTGAAAGTCCTCTTGTAAGATTGATGTTACGGGAAGAGGGATGGAAGACCTTTGGACCTGTCCCCCCCGGGATCGGGGTCTGTCTCTCAAAACTAGGTCCGCAACTGATCTAAAGTCGGACTATCACCTATATGGTGTTTACGGCTCTTGCCAGCGACAGGCGCATTTGACTCTTTGCCATGATGAATGTTGTGGGTTTGTGCTGACCGTTGTCAGACAAGTGAAATTGGTAACAACAACAAAACTAAGTAATGATATTTTCAGCAGAATGTCATGTGCCAGACTGCTTCATGGGGTGCTATACTTACTAATAAAGTTTTTTTAGAACACCAAACAGCATCTTTTGTGAAGTGTTCTACCATGATTTTGATGCTTTCGGTTTATAGCGGAGGGCTCTATATAATGTACTGCCCTAATGCGCCAAATACAGTAAGGGTCGGCCCTGAACATTGGGTAGTCTAATGGCAAACCGCAGATTGAAGTCGTTTTGCATAGGGTCTCCAAATTTTGATCATTCCTTCATATGCTTGTATGGCCAGCTTGTTACACAGTCATGAAATAAAATCCTTATTAATAACTAGTTTGTAATTTTAGAATAAGCCAATAATAGCATATTGTTATGCTGAAGCTTTAGTAAACTGGTGTATTTATTTATTCGTCGCACGGCATAAGCATATTGTTCACATAAAACAGTTTTCTTAGCATTACATTGCTAGTTAAAGCAACTTTGTTCTCTTTCTCATACACACGGTACTGTTTGTAGCAGCATCATATGTTCCCCCCCCCCAAAAAAAAAATGAAACTAAAGCAGTAAACAAAAGTGAAATTTATTGAAGTATAGATAAGAACCATTCGCATCAAATATTTGAATGAAAATATGTTACAAAATGTAGGGGGTTGTTATTAATTTTATGAAGTATCGCTTAGTTTTCTAACCAGTTAATTTAAATAACTTTCCTTTCAATTCTCATTTCATTTCCCTGCCGGAATGCAAATTTCCAGCACGCGCGGTATTAAAATTAGGTAGAAGGATGGAAGGGTTTAGAGAGTGAAATCAAAGCATGTTCTGCCTGCCTAAAGGCCACGTTGTTATCTTTGATTCTATGGCGATTAGAATTCTGTGGCGTTGAGTTATTCATGCCATTATGCGTGTTTACGCCGATTTCGAGTAACAGCCAGCTTGCGCGGTAGTTAAGACTGTGAAGTCGTTAGGCTATACTTAAATTCATTAAATTTTAAATTCTTCATTAACTTTTGACTTACGCCAAAAATGTTGGCTTTTGTAAGCACGATTTGGTGCCGACTATTAACCTTTGAGTTAATAAAGGGTTCGGCGATAATTCACCCACAGCCGTCAACGTCGCGAACATTTTGTTAGCCATGCAAACCCGACGTTACTACTTTGAGAACTAAAACTTTAGTTTGGTTAATTAATAGTTGGATTTTAAACTGTAGTAGGACGTGCCGAAACTGTCTACTTCCAGCGAATGTCGCTTAGAAACGACATCGCTAGAAACAATTAAACCTCTTTCTGAACGACATCTCTTCTGGTATTTTCTAGGGAATTCTATTTTTATTAATATAACTTTTTAGAGAAAACAACGAAAGGGGCTACGCACTTACCCCATTTTGAAACACGGGTATTTAGGAATTTTAATTGTTGACATTTTCAGAATAAAGTGGCTGGTAGGCTTTAACTGTTAGCCCTTAAAGCATTGTTAAAAGCTTAAGATATTGGAAAAAATTCTGCGAACTGACATTCTAACGAAGAAGTGTAACAAAGATCAAAAGTCGGAAGTTTGGCCAAGATAACGAAAACATAGGAAATAGATATTCTTCTATTATCAGCAGAAACAAAGAAAATATATTATAGATAGATAGATTTAAAATTGATCCAAATACAGAATTGCTCATATTTATTGTAAAATTATTTTCTATAGCCACTCTATAACCAAATAATAGTATTTGCATTCTAATAACTTTTTATTCAAAAAACTTTTCAAAACTACATCCTTGAACTTGAGTGAAAAAACGAAGTGCAGACAGTACTTTATTTTAGTAAAACAGTTCAAAAGGCCATAGTACTTTACAGTGCCTTGGGAAGGTATGTAATAATTCTTGTAATATATTGGCAGCGGTAGTGAGTGTAATGCAGAATGGAGGACCCACTGCATTCCAAATTTGTGGGCACCCTTTTGCAGTGGTGTCTTTGAGCATTGTTTTTAATGAATTTAGCTGTAAATGCACAGTATGTTTCCCGTTATGTTATAAAAAGGTTTTGAAGTGTGTATACAGCACTATGAGTTTAATTCGAAAGAGGGCAAGAATAGTGCTAATTTTGTGGTTTTTCGAGTAATAAGTTCATCATCCACATTTGTAATTTTTTTATTAATATCATTTTATCATTGTTGTCTTCATTTTCTTTTTTACTGGTATTTCATTTAAAGTTTCGTAATCAGTGGATACTCGAAATCGTATGTCGTAAGCAGGTGATGCTTCAAATGGTGTGTCACCGTTTAGTGGATTTTATGTCATCTGTCTTTCCGTCTCCCTTACTTGTTGATGTGAATTCTTCCTAGTTTTGTTCTTCGCTTTCACTTGAGTTACATGTTGACGTTTGAGTATCAAAAAGAATATCACGTGTTCCCTTCTGGTACATTGAATCATAATGCGGATCATGTGTCAGCTATTTCATTGGTGCGCTCTTTTGCTATTTTTTAATCCCAAACTCGAATATTTGCTGTGTCTGACTCTTTCAAACAAATATCATCATTGCGTTATTTCTGTCGCTGCGTTCCTCGTGTTGTTAAGAGATTTTTGTGCTCCGGTTGCAAAGTGCATGTTTACTTTCGGTTTTCAGGGCGTTTCTTCATCCAAAAAAGCGTATTCTGTTGTTTACAATACTGAATTCGAAAGTAATTTAAGTGCTGCGGGGAGTGGGGGTCGAGTCGATGTGTTTTAGCAATTGATCCTTTTGTTGTTCTTAATCAACCTAAATTTTAGGACTTTAGAAGCAGATGTATTTATTCAGAGCAACTGGCTGATAATTTCGAAAACACTGTTTAATTTCTTTTCTCCCCCCTTTTTTTACTTTTATTTTCTTCTAGGAAATTTTTGCTTTAGTTCATTCTAAAATTTTGGTTTATGCTTAGTGTATTTGTTATTTTACTCTCAAAAGGTGCATGCATAATGGGAGGATTTTCATTGTTTTTTAATACGGTCGTTTTAAAAGTGTGATTATAGGGAGGCAGAGCGTGTGATTGTATGAAGATAGGAAGATATCGTTATACGGACTGTTTATTAACAATAAAAATATGTTATTGAATGGTATAAAGAGTTTTGTATGACAATGTACTTGACTTCTTGTAGGCGTGTGAAATTTAATTTTGTGAAAAGGTTTTTAAAAAATTCACGCTGAATTAATTTTCTAGAGTGCTGAAACTAAAAATGACATTATTTATTTATTTATTCTTTATAATGCGCAGCTTTATTTCAATTTGTTTTAATCCTTTCTTGACTCATGTATACATTTACATAACTCCTTGAGTCGAATAGTGAAGGTAATAAAAAAACTTTAATGCAGAATAATGATGTAATGTCCCCACTTTTCTTTCAGGAGGGAATGTAAGGAAATAGTATTGTTTTTTCTGTGTTTAGCGCTGCGAATAATGTATTTCCCTCATGTGTACGTTTGTAGACTTGTATGGTGATATAAACAATAAATATCAGTTTTATACAATGTGTTTAAAAATAATTGTTAAGAAAATTCACCGTTGAATGTATTTACTTCCCTTCCATTTGGGGGGGGATAAATAAAATAAAAAAAAAAAAAAAAAAAAAAAGTCAGACGTACGTAGATATATAAGAAAGAATTTTGGAATTGTTGTATAAAGTATTTAATTACCGATTATCGGTGTATTTATTTATTTTAAACATGTTTAAGCCTTCATGAAGATCATTTTATTATGGATTCTGTGAAGTAGAGTAAGCTATCGAATATAGGAATTAAAGGATGTATGATGTTCGCACTTGAAAAGTTGCATTGAAATTTTTGGATAAAATATGTGGACATTAAGAGTGCGAATAGGGTATATCGAGTATTTCAGTAGAAAGAATCTTATATAAGTATAAAATACTATATGCATATTTTTAGAAGGCTTTGAAATGTAGTTTTTATGCATAAGAATATTCGTAATCAAATGATTTTATACTGCCTTTCTTTTCAGTCTGTAAGCTGCATACGGTATTCTTTTTCTTATATGAGATTCTTCAGAATTTTGTGTTACAACATCCAGCATAATTTGTTATCATATTATTTTAAACATGTTTAATCCATCAAGAGGATCATTTTTATCAAAAGCTTTCCGAAAAAGAATAAATACAAGTTGTCGAATATAGGAATTGTATAAAGAAGAGTGCAAGTTATAAAGTATAGGAACTGCTATAATGATCCTTATAAATTCTCCCATTTCCTTTAACATCTTGACAGAAACTGTCCTTATTTATGCTCCAAAATTTTATGGCCAAAAAGGTTCAGACGTGAAGATTATACTCGTTGTGTTATCTAAAGATATGACCTTTTGTAGCATATTTTCAACTATGACCTTCTTATTTTTAAGCACTATGACATTATTTAGCGGAATTCAAACTTTCCTTTTAGCACCATTCATGTGAAGTTTAAAATTTTTATCTAGTTTCCTTTAATCGGATCTGAAGTGTATACCTTCATTGAATTTAATTTCTGATAAGAGAAGAAATATTTCTGACGTTAGCGGCTGTTAGTTACAAAATGTAGCTAACAATGCATTGACGTAAAATGTTTTTGTTAGAACTTAAAGAGGTTTGGTTTGGTTTGGTTTGTTTTATTTGATTAAGGCAAAGCACTTGAGAGCTATCTGCCTGGAACTTTGAGAGACTTTCGGCTATAAAATCAGTGAATATTAATAATCAGTGTTTCTGATACCGGTCATTGACGTATTTCTCTGCTGTTCCGCTCACTAAGAAGTAGGAAACTTGATAAAGCATATGCAGTATTATAATTTCTAATTTTTATGAATAATTTTTTCTAATTTTTTTTCTCGTATTTTCTTGAAGACACGTAGAATTTTCAATAACAGTTAGAGGGATATATCTAATATTATTCGGCAAAATAACTATTAGAAGTCTTCCTTAAAAAGGTTTTAAAGTGTTATGGTATTTTTGAATTCACCGTTATAAAGAGCATTTAAAACTCTCAGAAAATTTCATTCGTCACGTAGATTTAAAAAGGTCTTACACAGGATATTCGGGGAAAAAAATTGGCTACGGGTTTTGCTTTCTTAAATGTTAAATGTAGATATATATATATACTGCTAGTACAGAATTTCTCAAAATAAGTTAGATAATTTGATTAAAACTGTTTCAGTACTCCTGATGAAAGAATTCTGTGTTATGAAATCTCATATTTTTTTATAGAATTTCCTGAGAGCAAAAATTCTTATTACTAAAATATTTGCTATACTTTATTTAATTTAGTCAGCTAAATACAAAAAGTTTCGTGTATTTACGTATACAGTTTTGAATGGAGTGTTTAATTAATATTTTCATGGGGTAAGTTACAAAATTAATAATGGTAATTATTTTTAACTATAGAGAACCATTATCGGCTAAATAATTAAATTTTTTTATTGTCCCGTGCTCTTCGAATTTGGGCGAAAATTCTTAAATTTGGGTCGGATGTATGTGTTGAAAACCGAATAAATTTATTGTCGAAAATCACTGTAAATTTTGCTCTTAAAGGTGTCGAACCTCTGTATTTACCTGATTGAAACAATATGTGTTTGATTAATTCGATTTTTTTTTTTTTTTTTTGTGTATGTGTTCTACGGAAAATACAGAGGGTTTCATCAAATCGGTTACAAACTTTTAGAAGAGATAGAGTGCACCTAGATGATGGAAAATCATACAACAATACGTGATTGAAAAGGCTTTCGTGGCGCGTTAGTGACAACACAAAACACAAGAAAGGAAGAACATGAACAGGGTGAGAAAGCATGTTTATTATGCTTGGTACAGCAGAAATCAAAATATAAGAACAAAAACAGACAACAATCGTCATCAAAGAAGGTGTTCGAAAATACAATCCCAGACTTGCATCACCGGCACATAGATTGCTGTTCTGGGAAATACCGGGCATGTCTTGGACTTGTTCAGCAGCTGCCACAATGCGTACACAAGTTCTCAGCATTTCTAACGAGGGTTTCGTATACCAATGTCGTGACGTACTCTCCAGAGGAAGTAGTCAATGCAAGTGAGGTCTGGCCATCTTGCTGGCCAATGCACCGTACCACCCCTGCCGATCCTACGTGAGTTTCGAACTTAATTTCGAACACCTCTGATGACAACCGTCTGTCTTTGTTCTTATTTCTTGGTTTCTGCTGCACTACGCATGATAAATATATATTCTCATTCTGTTCGTGTCATTTTTTCTTTTATTTTGTGTCGTCATTACAGCGCCAAGATAGTGTTTCCGGCCATGCGTTGCTGTGTGTTTTTCCATCGTCTAGGTGTACTCTATCTCTCCTGAAAGTTTGTACTGATTTTCTGAAACACCCTGCATACAATTAGATTTTTATTTTCGGAGAATCTTCCTATTTTAAATGTTGAAGGTATTTTTAGCACACCTGTACCTTATTTTAATAAACTCTGAAATTAGAAGTATATATATCAGAGATTCTCAACCACTGTACCGCGGCACTTTTGTGTGCCGCCAAATTTTAGAAATGCATGCAGTAAAAATTATAATGGGTTTAATCCTAATATACGGTACACATGAGAATTGACGAAATTCGGTTTTTAAGTCATTAATAAGCGCGCGAATTGTGGTATCCAAGCCGATTTTGGTGCTCTGGAGGATAGCGCAATTCGGAGCATTTTCGCGCATGTTCGGTATATAATTTTAATTGAGAAGTTCTGGTTGGTGCAGATGAGAAATTAGCTTACTTATCAGACATTTTTGTTATTTTTAATAACATAAATTCAAATATGCAAGGGCAAAAGAAAATATATTAAACTGAACAGATAAACAGGTGGGATTCCAAAAATAAATAACTTTATGGACGAAAGCTCAGGAAGGCTATTTGGAAAAGAGCCACTCCCAAAAGATTTTAATAAAACTATTCATAAAATTGTTATTGATCATTTGACAACATTAAAGGAGAGAATTATTCATTATTTCCCAAATTTAGATATAAGAACATTTGATGGAGTTCGTAATCCATTTGTGATAACGAATACTTCTGTATTTGAATTAACTTTGAATGAAGAGGAAGAATTAGTTTCGCTTTCTAATATTAGAGATTTAATTTTAAAATATTCGGAAGAAACAATTAATTCATTTTGGATTAACATTAGGAAAAAAAAAGTTTAAAAAAATATTATTACAGTTTTCTACTTCATATTTGCGTGAATTCGGATTTTCAGTATTAACCAGCATAAAAGCGAATAAAATATCAAGTCTGTTATATGTAGAAAATGATACGAGAGTAGCATTGTCATTTTTACGACCAAATATAAATGAAATTGTCAAAAAACATCAAGCTCAAATTTCTCATTAAAAGTATTCTTATTATTAACTTGTAATTAATTCCTTAATAAACGTACTGCTGTTTTTGTAGTACATATTATTTTATTTTACATTCAAAATTATTATCGTAAACTATTTTACACAGTGTATTGTAGGTAAGTAAGCAACTTTTAAACTTATGAATTATTGTGTTGAGTCAGAAGCATTAATTGCAACTGCACTACTCCAGTTACCTAACAATATGAAAAGCGAAAGTATAGGTATGTGATTCATCAAAGTAGTTTGGCTCGCATTTCTCTACTACTCTTGTTTTCAAAGCGAAAGTAAAAGTTTAATTCTTGCATTAAAGATGTTCTTCCCTACTTCTTTTCAGTAATGAAAAGAAAGGGATTTCGTTATTTAAAATTTTGAAATTTCGAGAACGGTGTGTAACAGGAAGTATTTTCTATAATAGCGATTTCGTAAGCTTTGAAAATTTTTCTTTTTCTTACCACAACAATACAGCGAAGATTTTGCCATACTTAATTTTGTTGTTATATGTGTTTTTGTTGTTTGCTTTGAGAGTTCTTTTTAATTCAGATTTTGGTAATGATGTTGCAATATTTTGGTCCTTTTTTATAATCTGAGGTAGGTAGAATTTTTTTTTAGTCCAAAGGGGAAATTTGCCCTGAACGACTGTTAATTTCGTTTTGGCATTTTGCATTGAATCACTAAAAACGGCGTATCATTTTTCAGATTGTTGCCACCAAATATTATCGCCCTGTGTTATATTTAAAGAAATTAAATAATGAAGAATCTGCATAAATGTTTGTATGTTACTGTCATTGTGATAAAACAACGGTACCTAGAGCCATCCAATTTTGAGTAACGTAATCCTCCTCCGAATATGGACATCTGGAAGCCTAAATTTGGAATTTTAGTATCGTCAGATTTTTTTTCTTTCTTTTCCCTTCTAAATTTGCATAACAACGATCAATTAAAAAAAAAAAACTCACTTTTAGCGCCACCAAACTTCACCCACCAAACTTGAGAAGTTTTTGTGTAGAAGACATGTACGTTTTCTAATAGAAACATCAATATTGATTTGAATTATAGTAAACAGTAATTACTTAAAATAGTAAATTTAAGATAAAAATTATAATTTAAACAGAAATTGTGTATTATTAGAGTTAATTATGAACCAATCTATAATATCATTTAAATTCAGTAGCATAAGTAAATCAAGTTCAACCAAAACTTGAAAAAATTCTACTAATTAATAAAAATGAAACTAAATTTAATTAAAATGCATATATGAATGATTGCTGAGTAGGCTGGAGACAGACTTATCAAGGGGAAGTTGCCTCCAAACCTAGCTCCCCAATCATTCAATTCGTGTTTCGTCATTCATGTATTCAAGGGCAATAGTTAAAACCAAAAGTAAAGAACATTCAAAAAAATTACCACCTAATTGGTTGGAGAAATTAAAAACCAGGAGAAAATAATCATAAATAGTGAAACATTCCGAGAAAAATTAAATTTTTCTAATTTTTTTAAAAAATTTATTTAAAAAAATTTTTTTAAATTAATTAATTTAAATAAAAAATTAAATTTTAGAAATTTTAGAAACCCTTGTATACATAAAACCTCCCCGACACGAATATGCATATTATTAAAAAATTTTTAAATATTAAGGAATCTAAACCGAAACTATATAAAAAGAAGAAATTAAATTTTTTTCAATTATTAAATATATAAATTTTTCGAAAATTTTAAAAACTACATAATAAATACTGAAAAAAATTAAAATTAAAATTAAAAGCAAGTAAATATAAAGTTTTAATTTAAACTTACCAACCAAAATTGGGTAAAAGTATAGTACAAGTTAATAGATGGCGTGAAAGTAAAGTTGAGTTGAGGGCCCAATTGCATTGTACTCTTTAAATTAATAGAGGGCGCTAAATAAATAAAGTGGAGTTGAGGGCTAAAATTTGCAATTTGTGATTTAGAAATTATTTAATAAAATTTCAAAAAATTTTATAAATATTTATTAAATATTTTCATTTCCTAAAGATCAGTAATGTATGTTTAAATTTAAATTAACTAGACATGCAATTGTAATTTTTGTTTTAACTAACCAACCATTTTAACCTAACTAATTTTTGTTTTAACTAACCAAATATTGATTTGAAGATATTTGTAGACTAAATAAAGTCGTAAACTCAATGTTGTTGTGGTTTATAATTACGCCATTTATGTAGAATAAAAATACGCCATATATATTGTTATAAATATGATGTCAGTTATGTTATTAAAATGAATCTGCAAAATTCTGTAATATTCATTTTGTGTAGTTGTAAATTATTCCTTCTAACATCTGTTTCCGTAACTTGATTGAGAAAGCATGTATAAGTAGAAACAGGTATTGTAAAAATATACTTCTTTCAAAATCGAAATTTAATCGGTGTCTTTTCCCCTTTTGCAGTATTTATTTATTTATAGAGAAATTAGTTTTACGAAACTGGGATGTCAGAGGTGTTTCACAGGTGTGTTGTTGCTTGTGCGACTTGCATAAAATTTCTAGTTTAGCTCGAATACGTTATCAGTTATGCAGTGAGAGTTTACTATTGGGGTTATTAAGGCTCATTTCTGATTATGCGTCCAAGCTCAATTACCCCAAATTGAACTGAAAATTTTCATTTCAAGTTTTTTTTGTACCCATTTTCCGTAGTATATGTCTTTTTTAATTGATTATTCTTAAATTGTAGGCTTGCTGTTCCATATCGATATTCATTTGAAATGTTATTTTTGCTTATAGCAAAAATGTGCACCAGTAAGTTAAAAAAATGGATGCAGATTTCGCCCACTTAATGGAAGTAGAAAATCTCCAAGAACTTTTCATACTTCGAAATGGTTTTCGTTTTATTGCGATGCGAATTTCGATATTATTTTTGCTAAATTTGCAGGATTTCTAATAAACTAAACTGAGTTTTTGCTTTTATTTATTATACTAAATTTAGAGAATTTTCGCGAATGTGAGATTCTTTTTCGTGTAGATCCTGGAATATTTTTTTCTTTACCTTGTTATGCTTTAATACCTATGAAATAATCTTACTGCAAAATGCAAAACAGAGGAAACTTCAAATCCCTTGAAACCAACTGGAGAATGTACCTTTGATTCTTTTCGATATCCATTTCTAGCGCAGCCACTGAAAGGCAGAAGTTTCATGAAATAGATTTTAATGTAATACTTTTGTTCACTTGTACAGAAATCCTGACCTCAGGTTACAAGAAATTTTCCTCTTTCGCCACTACATGCCTACGTAGTGTAATCGGAAGCTCGTCTGACTGGCAATGAGAATGTCCGGAGTTCGAATACTGGCAAGGGCATCGTCACCGCCTGGATTTGCCGACTTGATCTCGAGAGAAAATATAAGGAATTTTATTCTTCCCTATTACATGCCTTCGTAGTGCAATTGACAGATCTTAAAGCCCATCCGATTAGCATCAGTTTCGATGTTTGGATCCCGGCGAGGCCATCGCTGATTCTTCCCGTTTTCCGGCTTCTATCCGTCTAATTGTAAATCTCTCCACA
Organism: Stegodyphus mimosarum; assembly: GCA_000611955.2. Classification (NCBI taxonomy): domain Eukaryota; kingdom Metazoa; phylum Arthropoda; class Arachnida; order Araneae; family Eresidae; genus Stegodyphus; species Stegodyphus mimosarum. The sequence goes on from KK113895.1 coordinate 303,142, forward strand.
AGTGGCCTGAACTAAAATAGATGGTGGACGCAGTTTGTCGACTGTGTTTCCTTTCTCCTCAGTCACCCTTTAAATGGGATAAAAGATAAGAAATTGTCTTTTTCCTCATCGTATACATTCGTGGTATAGTTAGAAGCACTAGCAATTAGCACTATCAACTAGCAATGATACTTCAACAAGGTCTTCAGTGATACTTCAACTAGCAATAAAGTGTGGCTTTCGAATCCTGGCGTTTTGTAAGGTAACGGAGTTGGTAACTTTGTGAAGATTTGCGTGGTTTATATTAAAATAAGTATTTAGCCTAGTTATTTTGTGTCCATTTAGAACGGGCTGTTACTTACAGACAAACATTATTCTTTTAAGTACTCAATCCATTTGTCCTAGCTCTTAACAATCGAACTTTACCTAAATTGTCATGAAAAAAGACAATTTTGTAATTTTATTTTGGGAATTTTTTCTCATTTCTGTTGTGCTGCTTTTCGTAATTTGCCAATTGTCTTTGACTGACATGTAGAAGGTGCCCTTTTTAAACAGTTTGAAAGCATTAAAGTCCATTGGTGGCACACCAGGAAACTTTTTAGAATGTTTAAGAATATACCGATCTTCTTCCCCCCCCCCAAAATTTAGTTGCAGATTTTGAGTTGTGACTCGTGACACAGTGCTGATAGAAATCAGCTTCCTTTGTACTGTGTGGATAATTTTTTTTTATGGGGTCAAGCATTGCTTTAATAATACATAATTATTTTTACATTTTTAAACTCTTTTTAGTTTTAGTTTCTCACTCCAAACAAAACTAATTACAAACATATCCTTTTATGGAAATTTTTTAGACCCGTTAAACTAAGTTATTAAGCTGTTTTCTTTTCCTTTTCCTGTATAAACTGATAACTTTATATTATAGTGGTTCAGATATAGCTGTGAGTTATCTATAGTGTAAGAAATTATCCATTTTTCAGGTAAAAAAATACTGCTGTAGAGATTTCCTAATCTTGTTATCTCTACCGCAAGTCTCAAAAAAGAATCTTATGTGCACACCACATGACTTCCTTGTACGGCCTATTAAATCTTACACATTTTTTGTTGCGCGTCATTTAAATTTATTTCCTCGAATTATTCTAACTTAATTAACCGATTCCTTAAACCTTAAGGTAAGTTGATAATGATGACGAAAATTGCAGATTTGGAAATTAAATATCCCGGTCAGTTTTTGTCGCAGAGTCAGACTTCTTATAATTTTACTTTTTGTAAGATTTTCGTTATTTGTCCAAAATTATTATTTATTTATTTATAATTTCGTGGCCAAAACATGAATATTTTCGTCCTTTTAAAACACTTCAGATTGGAAGTATACGATTACGACAGGCGATTGCGAAAAAGGATATTTAAGCTGGGTAAGGGGGGTTGAGTGTATATGTATATATAAACTGCCGATTGCGATAAAAAAGGAAGATGCACAACTCAACAGACGTCACACACACACACGCACGCACGCACGCACAAAATAGTCGAAATGGATTCAGGAATGGTCAAAATGTATATTTCCATTGAAATATGATACCTGAAAATTTTCGCGATAACTATACATTTTTCGCTTCGTACAACGAAGTAGAAATGATGAACAGAGCGGGGATAAGGGTGAGGCTAGTGTGTCATTTGTCTTAGATGAAAGGCTAGAAGGGCTGTGAAGTTAGCTTCGAAATTTTAGTTAAACATTTAAAAAATAAATTATAATTTTTAACTTTCAGTTTTCAAGCATATTGAGGAACACCATTTTAAACTATAATATTTAAAGCAATAAAAACTACACTACTTTTTAGAACACTTGCACACTCATGTATTTTTCTTCAATCCGTGGATCAGATACTTTGAAGCAGGTACCGAGAATGATTCCTGAGTACTTCTTTTGAGAACCTTCTCCGTGTTACGCATGAATGACTCATCCAGACGCAGGGATAAAAATGCATACCGGCGAGCTCTGCAATCATACTTGCTTGAAATCCACACGTGGAATGATAATTTACGTTAGCAAAATGTTTTTAATTACGGCTAATCAGCACCGTGAATCATTTCAAGGAGACATTTCCGCACGCGCATTGCATTGCAAAAGTGACTGAATTTAATTTTAATCAACCATTTAAAAGTAAGCAAAAAACCATACTTAAGATTAGGTAAAGCAACAACTTGTGTTTGGCATAGATTTTATGCTAAATAGGCGTAATTGATTTCGAGGGCAAACAGGTGCAGGTCCCTCTTCATTAGGAGTACAGAAATCTGCAAGGAAGCATACTTTTGTTTTTCGTTGATTTTTAATAACTTTGCCAATTTTGAGGGCGGCCAGACAGAGGAAGAAAAACACTCAGCAATAAATTCCTTCTCCTTGCTTCCTGGGGGGAGGGATTACGCGAAAACATCTACGAAGGCTGCCTTTTTTTTTTTTTTTTTTTTTTTTTTTCTATTTTTTTTTTTTGCCTAATTTGTAATTTTACATTGGGATGTTATCTTTTAACGAAGGATGCCCTCCGAGGATTTAGATTAGGGGTACAGCATCGGTCAAATAATTTCCAGAAATGTTACAAACAGTACTTCTACATTAAACGTATTGTGAACAGTTTATAAATAAATTTTCCCCTTTTTGAATTAAAACGCTATGAGAGTAGCTATTTATATGATTCTGGTTATTTTTATATAACTTATTAAATTCAATTGATATTTTGAAGGACACTTTTTTTTCATCGTTTAATGTTATCATTCGGTTAATTTTGTCAACAAATGTTGTTGTTATTGGCGCCTACTGAGTTCCCTTTATTGAATATAGAATAACACTAATTAATTTGATTATATGTTAGAGCGCACATTTTAACTCTTTGCCTTAGGTAAATAAATACCTAGGCACGGCTTTGATGATGAAGACATTTTTGTTTCTAAATTAGTGTCATCGTGTATTGTTTTATTCACAACTAGCGAAAGTACTCGACGCCAGTCCAGTTAGATTGAGAGTAATGTATATAACAACAGAGAGAACGATACGCTGTAATCCTTCTCTAATAACGCTGCAACAAATATGATTCATAGTCATACATTTTTCAGTCTGATACGATATGGAATCCACATAAAAAATTTGGATAGAAAAATAAACTAATTCGCTCTCATTATATCAGCAAACAATGGCACGCAGTTTTTAATGATTTTCATCTTTCTAATCAAATGGTCGTAAAAGCTCAAGTTCCATCCAATGTGTTTCTTATATTCAATTTTCGTCGATTAAATGTGGTAAAAAAATTCATCAGAAATAAATAACGCTAACAAACACACAAACAGACATTCTTCTTTATATATATATATATATATATATATATATATTTAGATAAAATTTTGTAAAACTTACAGATTTTTGATTAACAAATTCTACGATTTGGAAGTGAAGAGTAGGAACACTTTTCGAAATAAAGCATTTTTATCTTCAGCGCGCGAGACTGTTGCCACTCAGAAAAATGAGTGCGAAAATTAGTGTTTTTAGAATTTTTAATTCGATTAACGTGGTACGAAGTTCGAAATAGTCGAATTGGCTTCCCACGAATTTTTGTAATTGGAAATAATGTATTTAATGTTTGGCAATGGTATTTTTTATTTATTTTTCATTGTTAAACTTAGAAATTTTTTATTAACCAACTCTACAATTTGAAATTGAGCAGTGGTAACACTTCTCGGAATAAAGCTGATTTTTATCTCCAGCGTGCGAGAATGTTGCCGCTCGGAAAAATAAGTGCGAAAATTAGCGTTTTCAGCGTATTTAATTAATATCTCTGATTTTAACTTTTTCTTTTTTTTTTCTTTTTTTAAGTGGACGTCGACTTTTTCCAGGACCCAGAAAATAAATTGTACAAAGTTTGGTGACGATAGCTATAATAGTGACTGAGTTAATCACAAACAAACACACAGACATTCTTCTTTATATACATACTAGCAGCTGCGCGGCCAGCCTTCGTCTGGCTTTTGAGTGTACCAGAAAAATGCCTAAAGAGAACACCAAACATTAAATTTGAAAGCTGCACAGAATTTTACTCTGCAGAACAATTTTATCGAAAAAGAAACAAACAACAACGGAAAAAAAATTCAGTTAAAAATGCATTACATATAAAAAGCATACAACGAAATAAGCAATATCCCTTTATACAAATATTAATTATCCTAATAAATAAATTAACCAACTTCCCTTTGCAAAATCTTAAGAACTCAAATGGTATAAACAGATTAAGAAATATCATGCAAAACTTTTTTATAATTAAAATTATATATAATTAAAACATAATATTACAATGAAATAAGCAATATCCCTTGATACAAATGTTAATTATCCTAATAAAGTAATTAAACAATTTACCGTTGCAAAAAGAAACAACTTTTTAATTTCTTAAACTTTTCAGTCTCTTAAAAACAGTAACAT